>JASDQU010587189.1:90236-107576 GCA_032191745.1 Picea mariana | reverse complement strand
CACTTGTATGCTTTCCTTGTACTTGAGTAACCAACAAGTATTCCTTTGTCCACACGAGAGTCAAACTTTCCCATTCTGCCATCTTCTCTTTTGATGTAGCATTTGCTTCCAAAAACTCTGAAGTGCTTCACATTTGCAGGTCTTCCTGTCCATAACTCGTAGGGAGTTTTATCAGTGTTGTTTCTAAGCATTACTCTATTTTGAATGTGAACTGTTGTATGCACTTCCTATGTCCAAAAAATATCTGTCAACTTTGAATCCATTATCATTGTTTGAGCCATTTCTTGTAATGTCATGTTCTTTCTTTCAACAACTCCATTCTGTTGAAGTGTCCTAGCGACAAAGAATTGCCTTTTAATTCCATGATTGTTGCAGTAGTCCATAAATTCCTCTGGGGTGAATTCTCCTCCATTATCCGATCTTAAGAAATTGATTCTTGAATCCATCTCATTTTCAACCATTTCCTTGTGGATCTTGAAGTTTTCAAAAGCTTCTGACATGTTCTTAAGAAAGAAAACTACAGTCATTCTTGTATAATCATCAACTAATAACATAAAGTATCTCACACCTTTTAATACTTTTGTTGTAGTTGGTCCAACTATATCAGTATGCACAATTTCCAGTGGTTTTGTTGTTGAATATTCCTTTGATTTGAACCTGGTCTTTGTTTGCTTTCCTTGTTGGCAATGATTGCATAAAGTGTTGGTTGGTTTCGTGATATGGGGCATTTCTCTGACTGCTTCTCTTTTGCTAACTTTGACAAGGTTATCAAAATGCATGTGACCCATTCTTCTGTGCCATAGCCAACTTTCATCTTCCTTTCCTAGACAACACTTTTCATTTCCAATTTCGCTTAACAAATATATGTTGCTTGAAGTTTTTGCAGCTGTAGCGACCAATTTCCCTGAACCTTCTTTTCTTATCTCACACTTTTGTGAATCGAAAGTAAATTTATGACCTTGGTCACACATTTGACTCACACTTACAAGATTATGTTTCATATCTTCTACTAGTAGAACATTTTTTTCCTTTTCATTCTTGTTCCCAATTCAGATAGTGCATTTTCTAATGATTTTGGCTTAATCGTCATTTCCTAATGAGACTGATTCATCTCTTTCCTTTAGTAACGTAAGAAACTTGTCTCTATCACCTGTCATGTGTTTTGAACATCCACTGTCAACATACCAACCATGTTTCTTCTGTTTAGCTTGTAGAGCGACTGTGCATTCTTCATTGCTATATTGATCTTGCTTTCTTATCCATGTCGTTTTCTCAGGTTCTTGTTTGTGACTCTATTAAGGTTCTTTAAGAGGGATTTTCATTCTGCAATTTTTGGCCATGTGTCCAAAATTGTTACATTTGTAACATTCCACTTCAGTGCTCAAAGATTCAAACATGTTGTAACTTCTTCTTTGTGTTTCACTAGGTATTATTGAATAACCCATTTGTGTATGGCTCTCAAAGTAGTTATTGTTCCGGCTGTTAGATCTGCAATTTATAGCTTTATGTCCAAAAATATTACATGCATAACATAAACCAAAAAATATAGTTTGATACCTGGTAGTTAAAGATCTTCTGAAAGGAGGTGCTCTTATGAATCCTTCTTCTTCTTGAGGCCTGTCTATCTATTGTTGATTTTAAAATCTGAATCTTCTCGATGGAGGAGTGTCCATGTAATCTTCCTTGTATATATTTGTATCCCCTTTGATTGTTTCTGCAAAAATTTTTGGATTTGTTTCTTGCTCTGTTGTTTTGGAGCTTGATCCCTTTTTTGTCTGATTGTATCCAAGTCTGGACTTGTCCAGATGAGATTTTTTACTGCTGATAATGTCATCTAGAACTTTTGATCTATTCTGCATATTTTTCTTTTGAATATCCTTTCTTAGTGTGACAATCTCTGCTTCCAGGTTTCCAATGATCCTCTCCTTTCCTTCTAGTTGTTCTTTGAGTGCTTCTTCAATTCTTTTATCTTCTTCTATTTACTTTCAATTTTGTGATCATTTGTTCTAGTTCTTGAGTGTCTTTTTTCTTATCTAGTTCTGCTTGCAGTTTCTTGTTTTTCTTCTTTTCTCTTCTGATAACTTCTATGGCACTCATTAATTCTTCTTGGAAGTCAACTTCTACCTCTTCAATTTATTCTTCATATGCTTCTTCATATTCTTCTTTGGAGTCTTCTTTATCAGTGTCTTCTACTCCCATGAATAGAACTCTCCCCGTTTCACTGTCACTAAATTCATCTTCATCTGATGATGAGATGTCTTCTTTGGTGCAAAATCTTTTCTTGAAAAATTTATTTGTAGTTCTTTTACCTTTATATGTTTTTATGCCTTTTCAGTAACCTTCATCATTTATCTTTTTATTATGATTATATTTGTTATCAAAATGACCAATATTGTCACAATTAAAACAAATTAAAGGAAGCTTACCTCTATACCTACCGTTGGTTCCCTTGTTCAGTCTTTTGATGAAGTTGGTCACTTCTTCATCATCTTCTGAGATGTCGTTGCTTCTACTATATTCTTCTTGTTCCTTTTTCTTTTTCTTTGATCTCTTGGATGCTTTGAAGGCTGCTTCTTTTACATCTGGATTTTCCTGTTCAATTCTCATCTCATATGATGTGAAGATTCCATGCAGTTCATCCATGCTTATTGATTTTAGATCCAATCTTTCTTCTAGTGCTGATATCTTAGGGTTGAATATCATAGAAAGAGATCTTAGTACCTTTTGAACAATTACAGATTCTTCGATTTCTTCTCCCAATCCTATGATTGCATTCACTATTTCATCGACTCGTAAGAAGTAGGCTGTGATATCTTCATCTTCCTTCATTTTTAATTGTTCGAAATGACCTCTGTAAGTTTGAAGCTTTGTTGCTTTGACTTTTGAATCTCCTTCATAAATATTTCGAAGCTTGTCCCAAATCTCTTTAGCAGATTTACAATGTGCAACTTTGGTGAATATCGTATCACTGAGACCATTCAAAAGTGCATTTTTAGCTTTGGAATTATTCTCACCGAGTTTTACTGCTTTGTCATTTGTTGGTGGAACTGCTAGCATTTTGTATGCATCTACAATTTATTGTCAAACTTGAAATCCCAGTGTCTGTATATATGTCTTCATCCTTATGCTCCAAAAAACATGCTTATGTCCATGAAACTGTGGTATTCCATTTTTATACGAGTTGGTACTCTCCATGATCTACCTTTCAGTGGTTAAACTGATTTATGAAGGAACCTGCTCTGATACCAGTTGTTGGATTACTGAGAGGGGGGGTGAATTAGTAATAGCATAATTATAATCCTTTTTCTTCAATTGTTATATCAATGTATAATTATTATCCAATAATGAGCAGTAAGAAATAAACAATCACATACATACACAGTACACCAGTGTTTTATGTGGAAACCCAAATCGGGAGAAAACCACATAATGCTTTTTCTTATATGTCTTGAAGAATTACATTCATTTAAAGCACCAACTTCCTTTGTTTTCCAGCTGCAACTGGAAGGAGGCTCCAACCCCCTAGTTTCCTAGGCTACAACCTGAGGGAAGCTCCAATTCCCCAATTCTCTGGCTACAACTAGAAGGAGGCTACAACCCCCTATTTTCTTCGGCTACAACCGGAAGGTGGCTACAACCACCTGTCCTTGCCCCATCCTGCCACCCTGAAGTAGAATTAGAATGATGGAACCACTGTCACACTATCACTGTGAGATATACCGCTATAAATATGTACCAATAAATCTAAACCATGCATCAACCTGTACCTCAACCTGTAATCAACCTGTACCATAAACAAGTGCATCAACCATGCACCAACCTGTACCAAACAACCTGTAATCAACCTGTACCATAAACAAGTGCATCCAACCATGTACCAATCATGTTTCAACTACTCATCAACCAACATCATCAACTATACACCTCATGTATGTGCCAACTCATCAACTACTTGTCTCAACCATGTACTCAACATGTAACTCAACCAAAAGCCCTCATCAATTTCATCATCCAAATATGATTTGTAGCTATCTAATATATCTAGTGTATATGATCACATTTCTGCAAACCTTCCTTAACTTTAACAACAAGAGACTAGCATTTTCATCAAACTTTGTTTTAGTCTCACATGCCTAGTTTTGGATTAGTCAACAACCCTAACTTGAAGTAATCATAACTTTGTACCTGTAATGTATAAAGATATGAAACTGATACACAATGTTCTTCAGTGTGTTTTATGCAATTCCTCCAAGTTTCACTACTTCGAACCTCTCAGAAAAGGAGTTATAGCAGAAATGGCATACCTTGCTAAATTCTGGCTTATTCTAGAGAGCAACCATGTAGAGCGAGCTCCACACGGAATATTTGCTGAATTGATCTAAAATTTTTACACAGCATACTACAGACTGTAACCTAACCAACACATTTTGTCTCACTGAATTTGGATCTGTTATGAAGAAGTTATGACGTTTTTACCTGAAACACCTGTTTTTGACTAGTTTCAAGACTAGCCACAAACCCTATTTTCCACGGAGTGTAACTCTGAAAATACAATGACCCACAAGCTGAAGTTTTTAACAAATATAGTTGGATATGTTTTCTCAATGGCATAGAAATTACACGGTCTGAATCATTATAGAAAAAACGTTATAGCGAAAATGGTGAGATGACCTGTAAATAACATAACTTAGAAAGCACCATCAAAAGAATTTATCCTTCCTTGCATTTCGGCCTTCTTTTCTTCACCTTCACTCAAAATTCCGATTTAGATATCCTTGGTTACCTCAAACACCTACATATATTCAATATGTTCAAGTGTGTGTTAAATGAGAGAGCCTTTCCTCTTATTTATACTCTCCGGGTAGCTTCCTTAAAAACATCTTCTAGGTCACTTGGCCAACTTTCCTTATTTTAGGGTTAACCCACTTCTAATTTCTCCATTAAAATTATTATTGAAATGATTTATTTTGTTTTCAATTTGAATTATAATATAGTCATCACTTCACTTTATTATTTATCCTTTAAAAATCTCTTAAACCACTTTGACTACTTTGACCTTTTGGGGCTTCTAGATGACATATGAGGGTCCTCCAACTTCGTAAGGCCGTAACTCTCAAACCGTGAGGAGTCATGTGACGTTCCACATACCAACAGAAATGGCATGACATTTACTATCCATATAGAATAGTATTATCTGAAAATATATCATAACTCATACCATTACCCATCAAACAAGCTTGGGTCCATTACCCAAACCTGGGGTCTCAAACTTCTCATGGCCATAACTCTCTAACCGTGAAGAGTTATGTTACATTCCACATACCACCGGAAATGGAATGACAAGAACTATCCATATAGGATAGTTTACCTGACAAATTCACTGTCCTTCATCTCATTATTCCATAATTAAGCATGGGTTCTCTTACTCCACAAAGCGTCTTCCCGTGAGGGCTTTCACCATAAGGGGACCACTTTGGAGTTCATCCATATTTATTTCTTATTAACCATGAAAAAACAATAATGAGTCATATTTACATCAAACAATATTGGGTCCATTACCCAAACCTTTGTGCTACGGGGCTTTCTTCAAGGGTTGACATCAATGACAACCAACCTTAATCAACATCTATATAAAGAAGAAAAATCTTGATCATGTGAGGAAGAGTCATTCACAGATACATGCTGCTAAAATTTAGAGGTGCTTCGTCGTCTACATTAGTTGTAGTCAGGTTTCCTAGCTTGGTTGAAGATATGAGGAGAAGCAAGGGGCAAGGAGCAGTGCATCTACACCAAGAGGTAATAGTATTGATGTACTTCTATCATTTGAATTAATATACCATTGGTTTTCCCCTATGAATGTTTGTATTTCATGCATGAATGTTCATATCTGATTTATTCTTTCATAGATCACATTAGATCAAAGCTAGATCTAGGATTTTAACACTAGGAAGAGAAGTAGAATGGTATTGTTTTTTCTCTTGTTTTTAGGAAGGAGGTTGTAAGAGTTGGAGTTGGAACTTCAGGACTGTAACAACCAAGAAGTCTTAGTTTAAATGTGAATCCATTTGCTTGTTTCTAGAGGAAAACCATAGAATTTTTGTCCATTGTTAGTCTAGGATCAGTGGGCAGATCCTAAGGAGATATTACTGTCCACCTGTGAAATTTTCTCCATAACACTTATGTGTATTTGATTTCCTCTTGAAATATCAACACAAATATTTTCTTCTTCGGAAAAAAAACATCCATCATTATGACAAAAGTTCCATATAGGTTCCTTCCTTATCTAATCGACCCAAATATAAGTAGCCCCATTTACTAGGGAAAAATCCACTTTGAATCCATTATGCTCAAATATGTCACACATAGGTACAAAAAATGTCACCTTGATTAGACCCAAAGAATGAAAATAATACCAACTTATTTCAAATAAATCTACAATATACAAGATCTGCACTAGGATGACTCAAGTCTTGGTTGAAGAGTACAACTAAAAGGAGAAAAAATGTGCTACAAAAATGAACATGAAGAATAGTTCTAGGTTTGAAAGAGTCTTTTTGAAGCCCAAAAGGAGAGATGATCTAGAAACCCCAATTCCGCATCCCTTAGGGAAATTTCACCAATCAAAATATCTTTGGACTAGCTATTGAAAAATCGAATCTAAAAATTGTAGTTCTATACCCCAATTTGCCACTAGATAAAATATCTTTGGATCACCTACTAAAAAATAATAATAAGGAAACCCATTTTTTTATCCCTTAGGGCAATGGCACCAGCCAAAAATATATGAATCAACGAATGATAAAAAAACAATCGTGTCTAGAAACCTTAGTTCCACATCCCTTAGGATTGTGCCACTGGCCAAAAATATTTGGATTGGTTACAAATTAAGAAAAAAAAAAAAAAACAAGATCGAGAAACTATATTTTTGCAACCCTTAAGAAAATGCCACTAACCAAAAATTTCCAAATTGATTCTAGAAATAAGAATAAGGGATATTGTATGAAACCTTGGTTCTACAATCATAAAAGGTAGTGATGTCACCAACCCACAACCATGGATCATCTCAAGAAATATGGTTGAAATAAATAATTAGGTAAACATCGATGTTGGGCACTCCAATATATGGAATGTATCTCTTAAACACATTCACAAAAACAACCTCAAATGGCCTTAAATAAGGTTCTTTCTCCAACCAACAATATACCATGAAAATAACCTCGATACTCCCCAAGTCAAACACTCTTATGCATGCGAAAACTTGATCACATAATATAAGAGCATGAAAAACCAATAAGAAACCATAAGTAATACTAAAATGAGTAGGGAAAGGTTCAAACACACTCTGATACCATGTTGAGATCACAAGAGGAAACATGAGAATAGAATGGAACCAAAACAAACCCAAAATCCTACATTAAATAAGAAGAAAACAACATTAGGGAAATGCAAGGATTGAAGAGAAATCGTCCAATAGAGAAAAACCCTAGTGAGCAAACGTAACCATGAGTAAGTGTGTTAGAGAAAAACAAACCCATGAGAGAGAGAGAGAGAGAGAGAGACAGAGAGACAGAGAGAGAGAGAGATGCCCAAGCATAAGACAATGTCAAAGATATAGATGCCCTTAGGCATAAAACACTTTACAAAAAAATGATGCACATAAGATAAATAATGATTAAGAAGATCACAAGGTGATTTACAAATGAGAGAGTTGTGGCATATTTAAACACAATTGAAGTGGGTAGGTGTTAAACTTATGCTTATGTTGAGTGGGGGGGTGAATCATTATAATATACTTTTTACTTTAAATGAGCATTCATCAATCATTCTTTAACTTTAAGATAGTAAATGCATGTAAACTCAAATCACAATACACAAAGTTTAATTTGGAAACCCTTGTGAGAGAAAACCGCAAAATCTTATCTTTATAAAAGATTGTAGAAACCAACCTACTAGAAACACCAATCTCTTAAATTGAGCACCAACTCAAAAAGATATTGTGTAGGAACCAACCTACTAGAGACACAAATCTGTTCATTAAGCACCAACACAACAAGATATTTTGTAGGCACCAACCTAATGGAGACACCAATCTCCTCACCTAAGAACCAATTTAGTAAGACTTGTATAGGAAGCAATCTAAGATCTTCATACACATAGTACTTATGACTTCACCCGCATGCTTCATACTTCATGCATTTCACAACATCATCATACCCTTAACTTTCATGTTTCAATGAATCTCCTTGCTTCATACCCTAGACATAACTTCAAACCCTATTTAGATTTAGCCTTCATGCTTCAGTGAACCTCATAGCATCATTCCTAGAATATAATTCCAAAATGTAGCATCACAACCCCAAAACAGTGCACTTTGCATCATCATAGACCTTAATCCTTCATAGTGCACCCTTAAAACTCCAAGAAAACTCCTTGTATGCACCTTTAGACCCCAAGAATACTCCCCATCTCCTCTTGTGCACCTTAGATCTCTTTTGCGCACTTATGTTTTCTCTTCTTTCTTGGATACTCTTAAAATGCATACACTTATCATGTATTTATAGTGTTTATGTGTTCACTTATGGGGGCGACTTTTAAAACTGGTTGGGCCAACCGGACATAATATTCCATATCTCCTCATTCATAAGGAGTTATAGGGAGTGAAATATACAGTAGGAAAGATTTCAAAATAATCTTTTCAACCATATATCATATACTCCCATTTGAGCTACATCTTTAGAGTAAAAATGCCTTCAAAGATAGGGTATCCAAACTAAGCATCAAAAATCCAAAAACAATATTTACAACAATATCCATCTTGCAATCTTTATCTTGGACATCTGTAGTCTCCCACATCAATGATAACAATATTTCCAACAATCTCCCCCTTTGTCATTGATGGCAACCCTTAGTCAATTCTATAATACTCCCCTTTTCTATGACTCTCCTTGTGTTTACAATTCTTCCTCTATCTACAACTTCTTCTCCTTTGACATCAATGGAAAAGGGATACTCCCCCTTATTTTTTGCTTCCCTTTACTTATGAGATGAGAGGGATATCACTCCCAGCTTCTGTCTAACATATTCAAATGTGTCTCAAGAATGGGTTTGGTAAAAATATATGCAACTTGTTCTTTGGTGGCAATGCATTCCATCTAGACACTTTGCTCGACTACATGTTCTCTTAGGAAGTGGTACTTGATGGGAATATGATTCATCTTTGAGTGCATAACATGATTCTATAAAATTTCTATTGCACTTGTGTTTCCATAGATGATTGAGATTGGTTGATCATATTCTACCTTTATATCCTTCAATGTTTGCTTCATCTAGAGAACTTGTGTGCAACATGTTGTTGTTGCAATATTATTGGATTATGTTGTGGATAGAGAGATTGTAGTTTTCTTCTTACTCAACCATGATATTAGATGGTTTCCTAGAAAGAATGCACCTCCATTGGTACTTTTCTTGTCATTAATACTTCATTCCCAATCTGCATATGTATATGTTGTTAGAGTGAAGTCTTTACTTCTTGAATGCCACAAGCCAAAGTCCAATGTGCCCTTCAAATATCTTAATATTCTTTTTTATTTCTTACACATGTGTCTCCTTTGGTGCAGATTGGAATCTTGCAACTAATCCTACCGCTTGCATGATATATGGCCTTGACGCTGTCACATATAGCAGGATGCCAATCATTGACATGTATAGTGTTTGATTTGCTTCTAAATATTCTTCATCTTTGCTCAACTTACATCCTGTGATCATGGGTGTACCGATAGATGCACTATCTTCCATTCATAATTTCTTCAACATTTCCTTGATATATTTGGTCTGAGAAATGAATATGCCTTTGTTGGAGTGAGAAATCTACAACCCTATAAAGAATGACAATTCTACAAGCAAGGAAATATAAAATTCTTTTTGCATTTCTTCTGCAAACTTTTGGCTCATTCTGTCATTATTACCTCCAAATATGATATCATCCACATAAACCACAATGATTAACACATTTTCATTGTTTGTTTTGATGTAAAGATTGTTGTCTACAACTCCTTTTTTGAAACCTTGTTTTTGTAGGTATTTGTCAACTCTTTAATACCAAGCTCTGGGAGCTTGCTTTGGTCAACAAAGTGATTTCTTTAGTACACATACATAATATTTTTTTATTTTTTTCTTCTGAAAATTGAAATCCTTTTGGTTGTTCAATATATACTTATTCTACTAAATTTCCATTTAGAAAGGATGATTTAACATCCATTTGATATACTTTCAAGTTCTTGAAAAACACAAATGCCAAAAACATTTTGATTGCTTCTAATCTTGCAATTGGAGCAAAGGTTTCTTCAAAGTCAATACCCTCAACTTGAACATACCCTTTACAAACCAATATTGCTTTATTTATTACTATGTTTCCATATTCATCCAATTTGGTTTTGAAGACCCATTTTGTGCCAATAACATTCTTTCATTCTTTTATGCTAGGGGTTCTATTTGCATTGCCACTAATCTTCCTGAACCTACTTTCCTTATCTCACATCCTTTAGAATGAAATGTGAGATTGTAACCTTGATCACACATTTGACTGGCACTTAGAATATTGTGTTTTAACCCTACAAGAGATTATGTGTTTTAGTCTTTCCGTTACAAGACTAATGGTACAATTTCCAACTATCCTTGCAGAAGCATTATCCCCAAAGGTAATGTTGCCTCCTTTTTCTTCCTTTAGGGTGAGAAATTTGTTGTGCTTCCCTGTCATGTGTTTTTAACATCCTATATCAAGGTACCATTATTTTTCTTTGTCTTGAGCATACATTGCAAGTCCACATTCTTCCTTATTTGGTTCTTCTTACTTCCTTTTTCACACCTTTGTGTATTCTTCTCTATGCTTGGTAAGAACGTCTTCTTCTCTGGTTTGTTTAGGAGACTTTATTATGTTGTTTCTATAGTCATGTGTTATGTTCCCATAGTTATTGCACTTAACATTCAATATTGTAATCAAGTAGGGGAGCAAATGAATTGTAGTTTCTATCAACAAACCCATGAGAAATTTTGGTTTTGATGCTCATATAATCATTCTTTGAGGTCTTATAAGAACATCTATTTTTATCTCTCACGTGATAACTTCATACATAAGCTCTACAATCTAATGCTTTATGACTAAAATTATTGCAAGAAAAACAATAGCCAAGAGAGAGATTTTGATACCGGGTTGTGAAAGGCCTTCTTGGTGGGACAACCCTTCTAAGCTCATTCTTGTTGTTCTTCATGTGAGAAGAATCAAGTTTATGTTGGTCATCATTTCCTTTCCTACTGTTGTTTTCATTGTTGGTGGAGCCTTTGAGAATATTAGCATAGATTTTCTAGGTTTTTCTTCATTTTCCTTTTATGATGGCTTTGTGATTTTAGTGCTTGCTTCTCCCTTGAGGGTTTGTTGTTTTTCATCATAGCCAAGACCTCTCTTGATGAATGGTGACTTTTGTTAACTGAGAATATTTTCTAATATTTCATTATTATTTCCAAACTTCAAGCTTCTACTCAAATGATTAGTTGTCTTCTCTAGTTCATTTCTTAAGGAAATGATTTCAGCCTCTACATTCTCACAATTTTCTTCATTTTCTTTTAGTTGGCTTCTCACCACTTCTTCTATCATTTTTTCCTCTTCTATTGAGTCTTCAAGATGATAAATATTTTTTTTGTTTCATCAATATCATGATCCTTCTTTTCATCTTTATGTAATTTCTCTTTGTACTTTTTATCCTTTCCCCTGAGTCTATCTATTTCTTCTAAGGCACTAATGAGTTCTGCTTCAAGTTTCACTTCCCCATCAATGTCTTATTCTTCTTAATATGATTTTTCTTTCCGATTGTCTTCATTGTTTGTATTAGTATGCTTTGTAACCATGGCCATGAAGAGGAATTATTCTTGACTAGCCATGTGTTCACCCGAGATTTTCCTTCCAACGGTTAGACTGTTTCCAAAGGAACCTTCTTTGATACCAATTATTGAACTTATGCTTATACTAAGAGGGGGTGTGAATCAATATAAGATACTTTTTACTTTAAATGATCATTCATCAATCATTCATTAAATTTAATATGGTAAATGCATGTAAAATCAAATCACAGTACATAGAGTTTAATTTGGAAACCCTTGTGGACGAAAACCACAAAAAATTATCTTTATAAAAGCTTGTAGGAACCAACCTACTAGAGACGTTAAAATCTTCAGTTGAGAACCAACTCAACAAGATATTGTGTAGGCACCAATATCTTCAATTGAGCACCAACTCAACAAGATATTGTGTAGGTACCAACCTATTGGAGACACTAATCTCCTTAGTTGAGCATCAACTCAGTAAGACCTATATAGGAAGCAATCTAATATATTCATACATAGAGTACTTCTAACTTAAACTACATGCTCCATACCTTATGCATCTCACAACATCATCATACCCTTTACTTTCATGCTCCAGCACCTCTCCTCACTTCATACCCTAGACATAGCTTCAAACCCTAGTCAGATTTAGCCTTCATGCCCTAGACAACCTCATAGCATCATTCCCAGAATATAATCCCAAACTACAACATCGCAACCTCAAAACAACACACTTTGCATCATCATAGACCTTAATCCTTCATAATGCACCTTCAAAACTCCAAGAAAACTCCTCGTGTTCACCTTTAGACACTAACAATACTCCCCAACTCCTCTTGTGCACTTGTGCTTCCTCTTATTTCTTGGATAATATTCAAATGCACTCATCTATTTTATATTTCTAGTGTTTTTGCATTCACTTATCGGGCCAATTTGTAAAATTGGTTGGGTTGACCTGTACTTTTTGGTATGTTCAACCCGACATAATCTTCATATCTCCTCATTCTTAAGGATTTATAGGGAGTGCCTTATACCATTAGAAAGGTCTCGAAATAATCTTTTCAACCATATATACCATGCTCCCATTTGAGCTAGGTCTTCATATCAAAAAGGTCTTCAAAGATATGGTATCCAAACTAAGCATAAAAAATCCAAAAACAATATTTCTGACAATCTCCATCTTACAATATTTATTTTAGACATTTGTTGTCTCCCCATGTATTTGACATCAATGAAAACAATGTTTCCAATAATAGGGTGATTTCCCCATGGAGGGGTTATGGACCTACATCAAGATGACTAAGTCAACCTTAACAACAAACTAGAATTATAATAAATTATTACATTAACACCTAATGAAATGAATTAATGATACACTACGAGTTTATCATAGCCAAATGTGAGGATTACACAATTATAACCACTAAGGTATCATTTTTTCTTCATATTTGGGACATACTCCTCACTTGAGGTATAAGATGCGGTGTGTGTGCCAGCTTCAGAGACAAAGCTTCCACCTTTTTCAAATTATTTGGAATTTGATTATTTTGATAATAGAAGGTTCCCCTTCCAATCCTTTGTCTCCTATGATCTCACATTTATGCCTACCTTTAATCTCTAAACTAGGTGATGATCTTGATTCCTTCCCCCCCATATCCTCTTGAAAATACTTTCATTTTTGCTTCTTTGCAAAAGGTCCCTTGATTTTATTGTTGTTCTCTATTAGAATCCCATCAACAAATGCTTCCTCTTCTAGTTTCTTGTGAGTTACCTACTTCACCCCCTTTGACCAAAAAACATCTTCATTTCTTGTTCTAAATTAAAACCTTTAGGGTTTTTGAAAAAACAATGCTTTATTTTCCATGGCACTATTCAATTTTTTGATGATTTGCTATAATATATACTGAGAGGTACTATCATCACCTCCCCCCCCTCTACCTTATCCTTCCCTTTATTGAGATTAGAGAACTTAAGACTTCAACATTCATTTTCTTAAAAAAATCAAGCTCCTCCCTAACCTCCTCTAGAAAACCCCCATCACCAACATTTTTTTGGGGAAATTTTATTTTCAAGTGCTCACAATTCTTACATATGGTGTAACTAAAGGATTAAAACATGATCTCTATTTTTCAATATTCTATTTTCAATCTCTATATCCATGGCATCGAGAAGGCCATCAATCAAGTTCAACTCTAGATAAATCTTTGCAACAAAGATTATTTCCTTGTTCAGATTTTTCTAATCCTTGTCTAAAAGTTTGTGCATTCTATTCCCAACATCCTTCAAACACCTTTCTTTCCATGGTTCTAAGAGAAAATAAAGTGTTTTAATCTAGATTAGGAAAACTTATTTTGATTCCTTCAAAGGATCAAAATAGGGATGTCATTTATGAGGGTTTATTGGCACTATTTCGATACATGTGGCCTTTAAATTCCCTATTAAGTCCTTATCCCTTTCATTTTTAAATATGCAAGTTGCTAGAATGTAGAATATTGGGACATATCCTAGTTTTTGTTTCCAAACTTTCTTTATCTATATGGATAATTTTTTATCAAAGATAATTCTATCATGAAACCTCCTAGTAAGTGATGTCTCCAAGTAAATCCATATCTGGTTTACCACTAAATCCTTTAAAAGAACCAACTTCATCTTCTCTTTTAGAAATTTTACACAACCTCTAATTTTATTCCTTTTAGGTCTTATACTACCTTCAAATAACCCTTCCTTTTGAGGATCCTTGTCTCCTAATTCTCCACTTGTTATTTAGTCTACCAAAAATTTATGGAAGCCAAATCCAATAGTGTTATAGGAGATAGGTTTTCAAGGGGAACACTTACCAATGGTCCCTCTGCACAACTTCTATGTTCACCAATAGCCTCAACATGAGTTAGGCTACCTTTGATTCTAGATTCAAAAACCATTTTTCTCTCAAGTTTTTTTATCCTTGATCTTTACCCCGCTTCTAGTGGCTTTCAATTCTTAGTGCATATGATTAGGCTTGGGTTCCTTCCACGATGAAAGGAAAATCACTAAGCATGATCTTCCTTCCTTTTTGATAATGTTATAGGGTGCATGTAACTTGTTAAGCCCTAAATAGTGGCACATTACCCCTTAATTGGGGAATATTACATTATTATTGTTATTTTATTTATGTTGGCTTGGGTCCATTAGTTGTAATTGTACCTCCTAGTCTCCTATATATACCAAGGAGACTTTTTCATTTGGAATCATCTTGTATTTGTGAATTCTTGTGATGTATAAGGAGGTTCCCCCCTATAAGAGGCTTATTATTTAAATTTATCTCTTTTTCAAGGCATGGAGTACTTATTCTGAGGTTTTTATGTTATTTTGATATTTGGTTCTTAACCTTTAGTATCAAAGCTAGACAATCCTCGGGACTAGCTTCTTCAAAATAAGTATTTGAAATTTTTGACACAATTTTTTTTATGGAAGGTTTTAGGAAATGGAATTTATATGGTGTAGAGGAGACATATAGAGCTAACTTGGGTCCAAATTTTAGATCTTGTTTCGATATATTTTTGGAGATACATTCTGTTCAAGTTAGGGTTTTTGACTAGTCATGAAACTAATCTGAAACAATTCTTTGGAATTTTCGCTCCCAATTTTTTTTGGCTTGGTTTCAAGTTCTAAAATTTTTACAATATGAAGGTGGAATAGTGAAGTATCATGTGTACAAATTTAATCCCTTTATTCTCTATACTCTGACATTTATTCTCTGAGGAAAATAAGGTTTTTAGTTGGTCCATATTTCAGTCTAAAACATGTGTTCTTGGGAAAATTGTTAGATCTAAATCTAAAGACCTCCAAACTGAGTGAGACCTGTTCCATTGGTTAGGGTACAGACCGAAGTTGTATTGGTACAAATTTTAAGTTCTGAAGTTAATTCAGTGACATGCGGCACGCCGTACAAGTTTGCTCTCTTGAAAGGGAAAAAATCAGCACATCTTGGGAAAGTTATCATAAAATTCTCTTGGAGAATCCAATCTTGGTCTAACCTGTGGGGTTGGAAAGAAGACATGTCATGATACCTCAAGACGAAATTTTAGACTCAGAAGGGCCAAAATTACAGAGCTACAATAGAAGAAATGTCGGCTAGCAGAACAGTGTCCAAATCAAGGTTTTAAAAGGTGCATTTTTTTTTGGAAATTTGCATATCTTTTGACTAGAAGATCCAATTGGGGTGATTCAAAAAGTGGAATAAAGTGGGATGAAAGGAGTATCACATAAATTTGGGAGAATCTTAGGTATTTTTAGGTATAGATGTATTCCGGCGTCTATAAACGTTGGAGCTGTCGATACTTGTTGGTGCTACAACCCAGGGACAATGTGGTTTTTCCACATACCAACTATATCGGAAGGCCCCTTTCGAATGGTTGAGCATTAGACAACACTACTACAAATTTGAGCTCCCACATACCTGACGTATATCGGGAGACCCCCTAGAATCATGAGACCAACTGAGTAAACCATTTGACTATTTTGTTTCTATAGTACACTGAGAACAACACTTGGGGAGATCACTCTCTAGTTACTTGGTAGTCAGATAGTACGACTAAGGGCATGGTCAAACCTCCTTAGTTAGTGCCCTGAGATATTGGGCCGAGTACTATTGTTGGACCACACACGTATATCAGAGAGCTATAGCAAGTAAGTGAGTTCTTGAATTATATATCTTGACTTAGCATATTTTCCCTAGATGTCCTTGGCCAACATGAGCTATATGTGAGTGCAATATGAACAAGATTCCAAAAGAATAACAAAGAAAAACCAAGAATTTCAACCAAAAAACCGTTAAAGAATATCAAAGAGAAGGTATATATAATAGAAAGTGTAATGTGCATAGAGTAGAGTGTCTAACTATGTATATGGATGTAACACAAAACATGATTACAACCTTATTAAGTAACTAACCTCCTTAATTAACACAACCTTATAAGTGATTAAAGTAATTGATGATTGGCATGGTTTTAGTAGTTACTTTCACAATGATACAAATTGATTAAAGTAATTGGTGATTGTCACGATTATGATAGTTGTCTTATCAATGATATGAATCATTAATAACAAAATATATGAGATAATTATGAAATAAATATTAAATTATATAAAAAAAATTATAATGTTTATATACTAGTGAGATAATATTGAAAAATAGTTGTTAATTAGGTTTATCTTATGTGGTTGTGGAATGGAGTGTTATTCTTTCCATCTAGGTTCTATTCTTGTTAATAACATGTTAAGCTCATATTTAATATATTGTTGTAGTGGCTTTGAGATTTGTTGTTGACCTGACATTGTACATTGAAGAATTAAATATATATGTAAATAGCGTTATTTGCAAGGAGCTTTTTTGTTATAGTGTGAAGGCTTCATGGTTCTTGGTATAACTAATGACAACAAGGACTTTAAGAAACTATGTATTAAAACTTCGATATATATATA
>JASDQU010587189.1:55475-78229 GCA_032191745.1 Picea mariana | reverse complement strand
GTGGTTGAGCATAGGTGGGCGTGTCCCTAGTGGTTGAGCACTAGTGGACCTGTGGATCCCTTGCTATATTGTCTAAGTGTAATATTTACTTGTAACCCTAATTATGATGTAAAGGGTACAAGTCAGCCCCACCATGTAAAGATAATTAATATTGTAATTATTAATTATATTTATTATATTATTGAGTTATTGAGGTCAGCCCTATTGTGTCAATAGACACACCTTTTGTTACGTTAGTTATTGTGTGTAAAGGTGGATCCCCATTGTGTATCTCAATCATTATTGAATCATCTCATAATTTCAGAAATTGAGGTTTGAAATTATGAGGATTGCAACACCTTCTTGTGTGTTAGGTTTGGTGGTGGAATGGTGGATCTTCTCTTGGTAGTAGAGAAAATGATTGTTGGGTTTTTACCTTGATTGAGAAGGGTTTTCCCAAGATATTTATGGTGTCTTTTGTGCATGGTTATTCTTCTTGTGATCTTGGTTTACTGTAGCTTGTATTGTTGTTGCAAGTGGTTATGGTTCAGTTAGTGCTAAACATAAATTGAAATAAAACTACATGCATCGACTAACCATAAAACTCAACATGGTATCAGAGCAGACATAAAGATGACCTTTGGACAGTCATGAAGGAAGACCGTGGGAGATTGCACTGCTAAGAACCTCACCGCCAATATAAGAGAAGGGTCAGACCCTCTCTCTGAAATTTTTGTGGTGAAATTCAAGGTTGGTCGCAGACATTTAGACCTGATTGAGCCATGTTTTAAAGTATTCTGTGCAGCACGAAAAGGAATCCACCTTCTCTTTATTGGATCAGCCTACAAGGAGAGAATAGCCGCAACCAGAAGGTGCCTAACATCAACCTTAACAACAAACCTAACAACCCTCTTAAAACGCGGACCAAATTCAAGTTGAAGACCAAGTTTTTTTTTTGAAAGGTGATCTAAGGAAATCGCGGGAGCACTTGGGAAAATTTAAGGAAGGTTAAAGGTTTGTCTTGGCGTGGATTTCAGGTGCATACTCAAGCGAATATTAAAGTGTGTCTACAGATCTTCTACAAGAGTATTTTGGGCACGAATTTAAGGACTAATATAAGGTGAGTTTAAGGACTGTCATGAGGTATTACAGGTTTGTTCTTGGACGCAATTCCTGAGGCAGTAAGGAAAGATTGAATCCTGGTCTAATATTTTTTTTTCAACATTGATCAAAGTCTATTGTTAGAGAATAATTTTGGAGTGAATATCAGGGTTGTTACAAAGTCATTGCAACATGTTCTAGACCTATTATTTTGTGCAGTTTCAGAGTAACCTTAGGCAAGGTCTATGTATTTTTGGTATCCATATTAAGCATGTTATAGGTTTGACATTGAGGGCACAGATCCGAGTAGGTTAATACGCAAATTTGAAGCAGACCTAAGGTTGTTCTGAGGAAGCGAACTTCTGAGGCAAGTTAGGCCTATCTTGAGGCCTTTTCTGAGGCAACAAAAAAGTTCGTTCTGTAGCAGCTTCTGTGGTATTCTTTTGAGGCAGCCAAAATGATGTTTCAATTCTTTACATCTATGTATATCGTGTGGGCACTTATTACAAACAATTCTCTATCATATAGTAAAGAAGAAAGAGGACTTGATAAAAGATTGTATTTTAATTATGGGATTATGTGAATCTGTCTACTAGATGAATTGGTTACTGACATACGCAACAATGAGTGCTTTCACCTCTCTGATCTCAAGGTGTAAAATGATAGGTGTGTGACTGAGTTGGATGTTGCCATTAGATCAAAATATGTCAAGGGAATTGTGGACCTATCTGTTGAATGGATAGGCCAGAATTATTGCACATACCAATTTGTCAATTCATTAGAAATTTTATAAAACCAATCTGTTGATATTTCATCTAGTGATAACCTATACTGCAGAGCACTTAGCATATAACTTGGTTCTATTCCATTTTTCCAATGAGCGTTCTCCAAAGTGAGATGTGAAGATACGAGGCCAGGTGATAATTATGGGTGAGCTATGAAGATGATGTGATAAATGACACATTTGCAAAATTATCAAACATGAACTAYTGTCCAAATAAAGAAATCTTGAAGATAGTTGATGTGAGAGATGCATTGCAGATTTCAATAATAATCCTTGATGTGACTTTTTAATGTGTGCTATAAGTGCACATTATTCAAGGAGACTAGACTTGCAGCTAGTAATGTGCAAAGAAAGCAACATTATCCACCTCAAAAGAAGTCAAGGAATGCAAGCAAGAACGACGAGGAGTTCTTCTCTATCTCAGCTTTCTCAGGAGGACCGAAAGCAAGATTGAGAATGATTACAGACTAAGGTAAGTCTTGTACTACATTCCTTATTTGATTTCATTACTTTGTAGTTTCTTGCATTTTGATAATGAAAGGTATTATCCATGGTGTGGAAGCCCTCATGACTTGGACCATTATCCCTGATACGTGAGTCCATTTCTTTCTTTGTTGGTTTTTATCCTAGTACAGAAGTCCATTTTGGTCACTATCCCTATGGGAGACCATCTTGGTTATTATCCTAGTACAAGAGGCCAGATTTTCTTATTTAATTATTGGAGGACCATGATCCCTGTTACTGGAGTCCAAATTTTCTTGGTTGGTTATTATCCTAGTACAAGAGGTCATTTTTTATTGTTATCCCTATGGGAGGTCATCTTGGTTATTATCCTAGTACGAGAGGCCAACAAAGTTCTAGAGAAGCAATAGATGACCTGAGAAGACATGGGATGTCTCCACGTTAACAACACCGGAAAAGGAATATGTTTATCCTTCCAACTTCAGAGGGAGTCACTTGACTCAAAGGGAGTCAAACAACAAGAAGAAGGAAGAGGCAGTACCTTCTCCCCCTTCAACAGTTCAGAGGGAGACAGTTACTGATCTAGATGATCCAGTTGATCTCATAGCTCCAACTGATATTCCCAGAGACATTGCAGTAGGCCATAAAAGGTTTGCATGGGCTCAACAAACTCTGTAAGAGGCAGAGGGACTTGCAGCTCCTCAAGGCACATTCTGCGAGAGCAAGAGACCACAGATATTTTTGAGCTACATTTCAACTATGAGCCACATCATTGATACTGAGCCTTCCTGTCATGGAGAAGCAGCAGATCAACAGGTATGGAAAGATTCCATGACAGAAGAACATCAGTTCATCATGAAGAATGATGTGTGGGATATTGTTCTATGACCAGAAGGGAAGTCTATAGTGACCTCCAAGTGGATCCATAAGATCAAGCATGCAACCGATGGAAGTGTTGAGAAGTACAAAGCAAGATTTGTAGCCAGAGGATTTTCACAGGTGGAGGGAATTGATTATGAGGAGACATTTTCTCTAGTAGCMCGATACACTTCCATCCATACTAGCATTGCACTAGYAGCATACACGGGTTGGATACTACATCAGATGGATGTAAAGACAACCTTTCTCAATGGTGAGATTGAAGAAGAAGTTTAAATCAAGCAGAGTATATAGCGTTGAGTGTGGAAGTCCGCAAAGCAGTGTGGCTTCACAAACTCCTTGYAGATTTATTTGATCATGAGATGGATTCTACCATAACCAGAGTTGTGTGAAGCTCTCTGAGAATCTTGTGTTTCACGRTAAATYGAAACACATTKAGATAAAATACCATTATATTARGGACATGGTGCAGAGGAAAGCAGTACACGTGTAGTAMCTTCCTACACATGAGMAGATTGCAGATATCTTCACCAAACTGCTTGCCAAGACGAAGGTCGAGTACTTCCKTGAGGGACTTGRCCTRGTGGAGAATGCCTCCCTAGCTGAGAGGGAGTGTTGATGATTGCAGCTTCATGYGACATTTTCTAGGATAAGTTCTCCTCTGTGACTGAGTTGATTTGACCTGTGAGAGAGCCCATTGTTGGGTATGCYCATGTGATGGGGTGCATCRYTCTCCTCTRTGTGAGAGTTGAGTCCTCCCCCATTTTTGGGTATGCCCATGTGATGGAGTGCATCGTTCTCCTCTGTGTGAGATTTGAGTTGTCCCTCAGTGTTGGGTGTTCCCATGTGATGGGGTGCATCGTTCTCCTCTGTGTGAGAGTTGAGTCGTCCCCCAATGTTGGGTGTGCCCATGTGATGGGTGTATCATTCTCCTTTGTGTGAGAGTTGAGTCAATGTAGTCTCTTGCCTTTGTACTCTTGTGGACTCATTTGAGTCAAGATTGAGATGGTACTCCAAATTATTCTCCTGTGGACTTAGTTGAGATAGAGATCTGTTGAGTATGACGTCCCTAGTGGTTGAGCACAGGTGGATGTGTCCCTAGTGGTTGAGCACTAGTGGACGTGTGGATCCCTTGCTATATTGTCTAAGTGTGAGATTTACTTGTAACCCTAATTATGATGTAAAGGGTACAAGTCGGACCCATCATGTAAAGATAATTAATATTGTGTAATTATTAATTATATTTATTATATTATTGAGTTATTGAGGTCGGACCTATTGTGCCAATAGACACACCTTTTGTTGTGCTAGTTATTGTATACATAAAGGTGGATCCCCATTGTGGATCTCACTCATTATTGATTCATCTCATAATTTCAGAAGTTGAGGTCTGAAATTATGAGGATTGCAACACCCTCTTGTGTGCTAGGTTTGGTGGTGGAATGGTGGATCTTCTCTTGGCAGTATAGCAAAGGATTGTTGGGTTTTTTCCTTTGATTGAGAAGGGGTTTCCCGGGATATTTCTGGTGTCTTTTGTGCATGGTTATTCTTCTTGTGATCTTGGTTTACTGCAACTTTTATTGTTGTTGCAATTGGTTATGGTTTAGTTAATGCTAAACAGAAATTGAAATAAAACTACATGCATCATCTAACCATAAAACTCAACATATCCCAACTATTGCCAAGAGGGTAAGATTCTCTTTAAGACTTTTCCATGATTGGAGTGAATCTTCATCAACATGCACACTATCAAGATCATATCTCTTGTAAGAAAAAGAAATGCACCTCAATGTACTTGCATCCATCCCCTCAATGATTTTCTTATTCTCATCTACTTGCGATAAAGGATGCAAGCTGCCATAAACTCATGTTAACTAGGAAATTAATCAAAATTAAACAAACATATTGTTATTGTATTTTTCCTCTGCCAAATTCACATTTAGGAGACACACCAAAACTCATTAGGATTCATTTCTTGCACAAAGCCAGAAATGTCAATCCAAGTTTTGCAGAGACCTAGTATTATCTCTGCACATCACTTAATAAGATATTTTCTTTAAATAATGACATATCACGAAAATAAAAAAGGTTACGATGAATTAAAAAAAAAAAAAAAAAAACATATATTCTCATGTAAAATACAGAAACCACCATATATAAACAATACTTATAACGAAAACCATATATAAACAATACTTATAATGAAAGAATCAAAATTTTGTATCAAAACGTCATCAAACAAATAAAAGAGTTCAAATAAATGATACGACTAGTCGTATGTATTCTTAGTGTCATGTCCAAAGAAGTCGATGTAATTCCTTGCTTCCATTCATGGAAAATTTGTGTGCCAACTTTGTTCGAGAACGTCCCCTTTCTGCAATTTGAAACACTCAAACACATAATGAAACCATAGGATTGTCGGGTAGGGTGGGAATTTTATCTCAGTGGCTAGGCCAGCAACCGAATCATTTAAATATTAATAAATTAGTTTGCCACTTGATTAATGTAACGGTTTGAGAACGGATCGAAAAGATATGGTTTGTTTTAAATTCTATGTTTGCTTTGGAAATTTTGGGAATAGGCTACAAACGAACCTTATACTCTATTGTTAATGGTTTATTTTCTATGATTTTTTTTACAATTATCGTAGGGCTTTTTAGAAGGGAGTTGGAATTACAAGTTTTTAGGGGTGAAATTGCAATATAAGATTATTTTCAAAATCTAAACTTTTATAACCAAATTTCATAAAATTATCTCTAAATCCTTAACATTTTTATCTAAATGAGTTGTTCCATGAGTTTTCCACTTTAGAAACGTAACGATATGAGAGCAGATGCACAAGATATGGTTTTTCTTAAGTCTTTGATTGCACCAAAGAAGCAAGGTGTTCTACAGAACATGATTAAGGATAGTCAAATAATAGAGTATACACTGTATTTTTCGGATGTTATTTTTAAACATTCCATAAATTGTAAGCTAAGATGACATTATGTTGATTATCATGAAAGCTATAAACCTTATACATTTACAAACTTGATCAGATAAAACCTAACAACTCTATAACATAGGGGGAGGATGCCAAAAACACTTTAAAAATATAAAACAAACAACCATTTATTCTGTCAAAGTGGGTTACAATACTAAAAAACTTGTTAAGATCACAAAATTGACACATAATTCATGTATATCCTTACCTTTTCCTATGCTGAGGAGAGGCCTAATAATAATGCAATATCTATGAGAGGCTAAGTTAGCAAGGTTGGAATTTCAAAATGAAACACTCTGGCGGTTTTGACAACTCCGTCATTTTTCTCAATTTTAAATTTTAACGAAGGATGTTAATGGTGATGAAGAATTTTTCACTGTATTTGACGAGCAAAGATGTTAATGGTGATGAAGAATTCTTAACTGTACTTGGCTAGAAAATCATGTAATTGATTCCTTTATATCCTAGGTTAATATAAGGTAGATCCATACTGATCATAGTTACATTAAAATAATATGATAAACAAAAACAATGCCCATTTCACAAACCTAGCTACATAAGCCTTAGTTCGCTAACTCATGTTGGAGTGTCATCAAAGAGCCTCCCACATGATTTCCAAAGATGGATAATAGTAGATGTGAATTGAGATTATANGAGAGAGAGAGAGAGAGCTTGTGAATGTTGCACCTAGAAGTATTAGGTAGTCACCACCCCAAGACTCATTCTAAAGCTTGGTAGTCTTTCACAACAATTGTTTGTAATCACTAAGTTTGTTATATGAGTGGTTATATATGTATTTTCTCTAGCTCTCCAATGCCTATTTGATTAGGTAACAACTTTTATGGAATTGAAATGGCTTTGTAGATTGAAGGGCTTCCCAAATCCACTAACTATTGGTAGTATGACAACCAATTTCACTTACTATTTTTCCCATATCTAATTTTCCAATCCTTAATCTTAAGTGTGCCAGGAGGACCTAATATGTGTATGTTAATGAAATTTTAATACTAATGTTAGTAAAATGTGACAAGTGACCAGCATATGAAAAGTAGTCTTAAGTTAGTGATCAGTGGTTAAACCACCATAACATGAACTGCTAATAGTGTATCTAAACTAAGACCCGTATCCATTTTAAATAATACTCCTATCTTATTTTGATAATCGGACAAGTTGTCTAAATATGGTACTTATCGATATGAACCCTTTGCTTTCTATGATTTGGCATGTCCTAATGTAGTTCATGTGGAAGTAAAATCCCTAGTATCATTTATGATGCATACTTTGTCACAATGGTTTGAATCAACTGAATTTCACTTAGTTAGGTTGTCCTCATATTCTCCTACACTCTCCTCCATATCCTACTCTTATATCACATAGGTGCCAGCCTGCACACACAATTGACAAAAAAACATAAATATCAAATAATTAACAAGTCGATGTTTTCCAACAAGACACGACTTATCACATGATACTCATGACTTCAACTAGTATCTATAAGTGTTTGGTAGCTACTATTCAAATTTAATCGAATTATACTATAATACATTAATCGACGAGAGTGCCTTCTTTGGATAGGACTAACAAAGTATAACCACTAGATTTAGCAATTATAGTATACCCGAAACTAATAAACCTAACAATTATTTATCAAGAGCATTTGATTAAAGTTGTCAATAATCCAACAAAGTATTTGAACATTGATCAAGACCATAGTAATTGAATATGTATGTAATCTAAAGAATAATGTGCTAATCAAATACAATTATCAACCATTGAAAGTCAATTCAGTTAGGAATTATAAAAACAACATAGTTACAACAAATGCAATTTCCATTTCCTTATTTTTCTTGTTACTTTTGTTGGACACACCGACTACAGTGAGAGGGGGCAGTGAACAGTGTAGGGATCTTTTTACAAAACTTCCCCTTCACAAAACTCATTAGTTAGCAATCATCATTTACTCATTAACTTATTGTTTTCATTTATAATCAGTTAAATGTGAACATATATCAACAATATATCATCAACAAATCATCACCACAGGGAACACAAGGAACACAAGATGTATGTACAATTTTCTTTTTATTACGGACTACAATCCTTGGGTTATCAGCAACAACTGAATAGAGTACAACTCTACAAGAGCACCAACTCTATAGTGAAAGACTCGGCTTACACCCTCATTACCAACTAAGATGAGGCAACAATCCTCAACAAATATCAATATGTCAACAGGTACGTGACTTGTCGATAGTGCAGCACACGTATGTATGTGTCCTACCATTAGTAAAACTCGCGTATGTACGTGGCCAATCTGTACTACAGCCTGTGTATCACATCTAAGTACTTAGGGTTTTCTCTTCAAGATGAATTCATATCCTCTACAACCTTCAATCACATTCTCTTATGTCTTTCACTGTCCAATCTGACCCATAACCAATCACAACACATCCAAGCTCTCTAAAAACTTACTCATGCTCCTCAACCATACAATATGAATGCTACTCAATCATGTATAAGAAATCAACATATTATGGCAATCATATCAGTATTGAATCATAAGATTGTTGCTCACTCTATCAACCAACACAAACCACATCACAACAACCATACCAATAATGCATTAAGAATTCACTACACAACAAGCAAGAGTATCCATCAAGACAACAATGTAACCATACCAAAATTTTTATGGCAGATCTAAGCCCATAGAATGTAGATCTGGAACCTGCTTTAGTCTTCAAGAGCCTGGCACCAACTCACACACAAGTCTTCATGACTTCATCCATTGTACGTGCCCTGTCCTCATTTAGCCCGCATATGTAGGCACCCTAGCTCACTGCAGCCCACGTATACCTCAGAAACTAGGGTTTCTGAACTTCTGAAACTTTTTTCGTCATGATCTCAGACTTACCGAAACTTTTATGCATCCATGAGATCCTCCATACACACTCTCTCTCAGAATAGATCTTCAATACTTGCTCAGGAGATACTATTTCACAAGAGACCCTTGCCTCTTATTTATACTCTCCAAGTAGCTTCTTAGAAGCATCTTCTAGGTCACTTAACCCATTTTCCTTATTTTATGGTTAACCACTTTCCATATTTAGAAATTTCTCCATTACTTTATCATTTAAATATTCCTCCTTGACTTTGTCACCTCACTTTATCATTTAAATAATCTTCTTGACTTTGTCACTTTACTTTATCATTTAAATAATAATTTCTTCTTTGCAATCTCTTTGTCTTCTTTGACCTTTTGGGGCTTCATGTTAGAATATAGAAGATGGTGTCCTCATTTTACCATTGACGATACCCTCGTCACCAAACCATAGGTCGAAGCCACCCTTCGAACACCTTAACCTTGACTGAGAATTACTCCGGAAGAAAACCCTAGGCTAGATAGCCAAACAATGTGTAGTGCATCTTCCTCCAAGGATAGCACACCAAAAATAGTTGATCAGATAGTCCAAACCCTAGCCAAGAGATAATCCAAGCCTATACTAAAAATTAGTTGCTGTTGCAGCTGCACCTGCATCCCTCCTCCACATGTGCACACCAAACTGGGAACTGCAGTGCGCACCAGTTGCTCCCTGCAATTCTGAGATGTGTCAAATGAGAACTAGTGCACTGTATTTATAATGGTTTTGCCATATTTGTTGGGTCCGACTTCTCCTTATGGATATGTGTCTATTTAGTATATTATTATTATTATTGGCCAACTTCTTCTCTTGGAGGCTAATAACCTAATATAAATTATCTTCTTGAGCTGACAAGACTTCTAGGGTTATTAGCCAACTCATTAGGGTTTTCTCTTTCTTTCTGGAGTCTTCTATTCTCGTCAAGTTCACACGTGGAGGTAAATACCTCTCGCAACTACCATAATATTAACACTTCCTCCTAGCTAGGGAGGTATTACAGGTAATGGTCTTGAGCACAAAAACATACCATTTACTCGGTAGCATCAATATAGTCGTCTAGACTATTTCATGACTAGATCATGAGCATCACCATCACCATCAGCTACATCATCTCTCAAAACCATACTTCATCTGAGTAATTAGACATGATGTTGGATAAATCATTCACACCATAGAGTGATACAAGAGCCACTCTTCTAATCTAGAGGAGTAAATGCTCTGAACCAATTTCCATCTGGAAAATCTACGTTCATCATTCGTTTGGATGGTGATCATTTCCAATAAATTGTTGATAGTCTTCAAGGCAGTTAGAACAAAAATAGAAAACAATTGTGTCTATCCATAGTAGTACATAACTACAATCCAATGGTTCACTACCACACCAAGTAACACACAAGTACTTGATCAACAATGTATAGTCACGAACAATGGAACATATCCACCACAGTAGTCTTCATCTACTATCATACAATCTTCATAATAAACATCTGATAGCAACCTGCATAGAAACAATGTTATGATATATACTAAATTATTTGGGCCAATCTTTCACTCACATTTGTGAGCTCTGAAAGAATATCCGCCTCAGAGTAGAATGATGAGATATATGGACTATTCTTCTCAATCAAGGAAGAATAATTGTTTTGTCTTCTAAACTTGGACCATTCCCCACCCTGGGCCATTCTTCCTACACTAATCAAAGTGCACCCTGGAGAGAATGTATAACCCTAAGGAATGTTGAGTCTGGACCATTCCCCACCCTGGGCCATTCCTCCTACACTAATCAAAGTGCACCCTGGAGAGAATGTATAAACCCTAAGGAATGGTTGTCCCTGATTGTTGAGCCTGGACCATTCCCCACCCTGGGCCATTCCTCCTACACTAATCAAATTTCACCCTGGAGAGAATGTATAAACCATAAGGAATGACTGTCTGGACCATTTCCTCTGTTAACCACAAGAGGAAAATACTATCCTGCATCAACCTCCAAAACAGACCATTCCTCATGTTAACCACAATGAGAAATCGTTGTTTGGCGAGGTAGGCCAGTCTTCTTGAGTAACCCTCAAGAAGAGAGACTGCCCTAGACCACTCCCCATGTTAACCACAATGGGAAGTCATTGTCTATGATACATAAGCAATCAGACTACTTCCCATCTTAACCACAATAGGAAGTGATTGTCCATCAGAAGTCTCAATCCACTTTCTGAACAGGAAAGCATCTGTCCAAGATGGACTATTTTTCAAATTTCAAGATGAATGTCTTCAATAATGTTTTCAATGCTCCCTCCTAACTTGGAGAGTCATTTCTTCTTTTTTCAATAAGAAGGAAGTTGTTTCCACGAGCTCTAGCTTGAGTACGTAAACTCTTTCATCTTGGATAGAAGTTTTACCAAAATGTCTGCTTATCTGCTCATCTATGGAGATATGTATTGGAGAATCATCTTCTCCTTTCTGGACTTCATCATGGATAATGTAATGCTTGATTTCAAATGTTCTTTAGTCTGGACACTGTGAAGGCTTCATGTAGATCTGAACAATAGAGTATATCATAGTTGGAAAACTGGAACATATCTATGTGGCACTTCTTCTGTCATCATGAGATCTGATCTACTGAGTAGTCATCTTGATGTTATAGGAAATCTTCACCATGCTTCTGCTGTGCATTGGAGGTTCTCCACCAAGTTGTCTTCTTCTATCTGCATGCAAGGGTCTCTTTTTGGTATGTCTCAAAGTCTTGAGGTTTTTCTTCATACGCTCTTTATTCAATTTCTCTGGAGAACATTCTTTGCATTCATCTGATGTAGAATTCCGACTCATGGATGTTGCGGATGATACAATGACTTATGTAGAGATAGGTCTAGTTTATTGGAACAAGTAATCATTATAGTCTTCTCCCTCCATCTGGGATAACCTCTAGTTTTGGATCTCGCAATGCTTTCATTCATAAGATTTTCATACACTGTTCTTCATCACGACTTTCAGTTTCTCTGCTTGATTGCTTTTATTGAGTTCATATCAAGCTTGTAATCTTTTGATTCTTAATATTATGACTGGTTGTTATGGATTTTATTTCTTTCTTGGAATCTTCATG
Source organism: Picea mariana (assembly GCA_032191745.1). Classification (NCBI taxonomy): domain Eukaryota; kingdom Viridiplantae; phylum Streptophyta; class Pinopsida; order Pinales; family Pinaceae; genus Picea; species Picea mariana. The sequence goes on along the minus strand of JASDQU010587189.1, from coordinate 66,023 downwards.
TTTTCCTTTAGCTCTTGGGTCCATGGAGTTTCTTATAGATTCCATGCCCTAGAGATTCCACTTCTTCCTTTCATCATAGGATCACGGATCTGGATGGACAACCAGGAATACTTTAAGGCTTCTGTTCGAAGAAGTCTTCTTTTGTGGTTGAACTGAACATGTACCATCTTTTATGGCTGCTACTATGGATATATATATATTTCATAATCTTCAATGGATCATAGGATTAGCTCCCTCCTAATCCTTGCTTCATGTATAAGTGCATATAATCGGCTCCCTCCGTCTAACAGAGTCCACACTTCCATATGCATCTTTATTGTCTTATGCAATATATAATTGGATTTCTTGTCTAACAGAGTCCACGCTTTCATCTTGTTGTCTTCTACAAAACGTCATAAGTCTTTTTCCAATTTTCTATTGATTGCTGACTTCTTTCTGTCTTTGTTTCTTCTAAGTTTCTTCATGATTGATTCAACTTATCTTGTAATAGCTTCCACATGATTTGCATTTCATCCTTTCATGTGTATTATCTATTCATTCTTATCTTGTTGCTCTTCCATAGGTCTAGTTCTTCTTGGAATACATTATCCTCCAAGAGATAGATATACAAGATATATATACAAGGACAATGCAAACAAGATATGTACAAGAGATAAGAAGAGTGTTGTTACCTTTTTAGAAGAACAAGTCTCTTCCATCCTGCTTAGTCTTCTTTGTAGGTTCCTTTTCTTCAAAAATTGATGCTTCGTGTTTCTCCTTCCTTTTATTTAGCTCGGGACAATGATTCTTGTAGTGACCATACTTTCGACAATTGAAGCATTGTACTTATGAAATGTCTTTCTCTTGATTTGCCTTCCTCCTTGAACCAAACTTCCTTTTGTTCCTGAAGGTCTTGAATCTTTCTGTGAAGGATTGATCATCGTACTTCCTCTAGGGTTTCTCTTTTTCATTGATCCTTGATTCTTCTTGAGCACAACAAGTCCAAAGTTATTCAAATGTCAGATACTCCTTCATTGTGCATGCTTGCGGAAAATGCATCCCACGTCTTGGGAAGACCATTGAGTACTATCACCAATTCCTTCTCTGAAGTGATCTCTTCAATAGCTTGTAGTTATATCTTAACTGGGAGATATTTGCAAAGTATGATGTTATGTTGTCATCATCGTTCATCTTCATGTCACGGAGCTCATTCTTCAGACTCATAACTTGTCCAATGTTTCTGACTAGGAAGAGATTTGTTAGGGCATCGTACATCTTCTTCGATGAGTCAAGATGGGAGATGTAGGGTATCAAGTGGTCTTTTATAAAATCCACTATGATACTCATGGCATTGATGTCAACATCTTTGAACTTCTCCATAGCTGGAACATTCTGCGATTCCTTCTCTTTTCCTTCTTCAAACTCTGGCTTCACGATCTTTCCTTTCGCGATATCCCGCACTTTATTCTTGGCAAGGATGAGGTCAATCCTTGTCTTCCATGCTCTGAAGTTAGGGGCTCCATCTAACTTGTTCTTTGACTTCATAGAATAAATCATGGCTGCTTTGACTTGGTCAAACCCTAGATTTGACCACAAACTCAATCTTCACGTCTTGGCTTGTTGAGAGTATCAGGGAATGCGCTAGGCTAGAGCGCACTGATCTATCTGGAGATTAGATCAATTCATTCACTTAAGGTGCCTCAACAAGAGGATTAGGTTTTATGCAACTGCTCCTGCTAGTAACCCTAGCGACAGTGTCTTGGAAGATGCTTTTGCTAGTAACCCTAGTGACAAATCCTCAGCGAGCTTAATATCCTAGCGGCTATGATTCCTTCCAGTGTTTAGACTGAATTGAGGAGGTGTGGGCCCATAACCTGTTAGAATATAGAATATGGTGTGCTCATTTTACCATTGACAATACCCTCATCACCCAACCATAGGCCGAAGCCACCCTTCGAGCACCTTAACCTTGACTGAGAATTACTCCGAAAGAAAACCCTAGGCTAGATAGGAAAACAAGGTGTAGCGCATCTTCCTCCAAGGATAGTGCACCAACAATAGCTGATCAGATAGTCCAAACCCTAGCCAAGAGATAGTCCAAGCCTATACTGAAAATTAGTTGCTGTTGCAGCTGCACCTGTAGCCCTCCTCCACATGTGCGCACCAAACTGGGNTGCTCATTTTACCATTGACAATACCCTCATCACCCAACCATAGGCCGAAGCCACCCTTCGAGCACCTTAACCTTGACTGAGAATTACTCCGAAAGCAAACCCTAGGCTAGATAGGAAAACAAGGTGTAGTGCATCTTCCTCCAAGGATAGTGCACCAACAATAGCTGATCAGATAGTCCAAACCCTAGCCAAGAGATAGTCCAAGCCTATACTGAAAATTAGTTGCTGTTGCAGCTACACCTGCAGCCCTCCTCCACATGTGCGCACCAAACTGGGAACTACAGTGCGCACCAGTTGCTCTCTGCAATTCTGAGATGTGTCAAATGAGAACTGGCACCCTGTATTTATAGTGGTTTTTCCAAATTTGTTGGGGCCGACTTCTCCTTCTAGATATGTGTCTGTTCAGTATATTACTATTATTTATGGCCGACTTCTTCTCTTGGAGGCTAATAACCTAATATAAATTATCTTCTTGAGCCGACAAGACTTCTAGGGTTATTAGCCAACTCATTATGGTTTTCTCTTTCTTTCTGGAGTCTTCTATTCTCGTTAGGTTCACACGTGGAGGTAAATACCTCCCGCAACTACCATAATATTAACACTTCAAGCCTACATATGAGAGTTCTCCAACTTCGTAAGGTCATAACTCTCAAACCATGAGGAGTTATGTGACATTCCACATACCACCGGAAATGGTATGACAAGCATTATCCATCTAGGATTGTTCCACTAATACTCATCTCATTATTCCACATTTAAGCATATTTTCTCCAACCATACTTCTAGGATAACTCAACCGTAAAGCGTCTTCCCGTGAGGGATTTCACCATAAGGGGACCACTTTGGAGTTCATCCATTTGTACTTATTATCAACCATGATAATATAATAATGAGTCATCTTTACATCAATCCAACTATGCATCATATATCAAAGAAACCATATCAATCCATCTTTACCATATCCATCCATCTTCATCTTTGCATCATACATATTACATTAGTATGCCATAACAAGACATTGTTTATTTGACATCAATCATCAATCAATCAATCATTTGGCATCAATCAATCCATTGACATCAATCGATCACTTGACATCAATCAATCCCTTGACATCAATCAATCACTTGACATCAATCAATCAAACCTTTGGCATCAATGACAACATGATCCAACAATCTACCCCTTTGGCATTGATGGAAATATCAACATTGATGTCAACACCAATCATCGATGTCAATATGTATACAAGGCCTGCTCTACATCAATAGTCATCAATCACATCAATGTGACTATCTCTCCCCCTTTGACATCAATGGAAAAGGGTCATTCTCCTCTTGGCACTTCTCCCCCTACTTGAACTCTCCTTGGGGATTCTCCCCTTGTCTAAATGTCTTTGATCTTCCTCTGAATAATCTCTCCCCTTTTGAACAATGGATATCACTCTAATGTAATTTTGAAGATATATTTCTCATGCTCCCCTGTGATCATTGCTCCCCCTGGAACTATGCCTCTATGCTCTTTCTCCAAATATAGGGCTCTTTCCTCCTAGAATCATGGAAACAAGAATGACTCCCCCTATGAGTATGTCTCCCCCTATCTTCTCTACAATATGAACAATATGCTACCACTACAATATGCTTCTGCTACAAATGTTATTGGATCATAGAACAATTGCTCTTTCTATGACGATCCTTGGAACTATCCATGCATCAACTCGTGCCATACCATACACCATGAAGCAAAATATATGTCAACAATGAAATAGAGAATCATGAACAAAACATCAACCAAGTACATCATGTACCAAATGTGTTCCAACCATGCACAACACCCATGTACATCAACTGTTTACATCAATACCATAGAATATGTCATAAGATGTCATCAATGGAGTGTATCAACCATATACCTCTAGGAACATGTCAACCATGTTCTTTGACCATATATCTCAATCATGTGCATCTACAAATATTCCAACCATGTGCATATACCAAAATTCCATCCATGTGCATCTACCAATATGCCAAACATGTGAATCTACCAACATGCCAATCATGTGCATCTACCAATATTCCAAACAAGTGGCATATCACTCATGATATGTCTTCACCATGAACCAAGTGCCAAAATCATGTATCTCAATCAATCAAGTGTCTCATCATATCATCCAATACATCATGTACCAAAGTATGTGCTAATAAAGTAATACCTATGGTGTACTTTTAGCCAAGTACTTATCATCCAAACACATACCATCTATGAGTGTACCAAACATGTACATCAACATGTATCACCACTTGCACCAAACAAGTACATTAACCATGCACCAATATCACAACAAGATGAATCCTCATTCATGTATGCTAAATCCACCATAAAACATGTGACAATCAAACTGCTAGTAGGTGCCTCTACCAAGTGTACTAGTAGTGTACCAATCATGCATCAACTATAGATCAATCTATGACTCAACATGATTACCTTATCAACTCACCAACTACATCTCCCTATATGTAATCCAACCATATTCCAAATGCATGCATCAAGATATCCAACAAGTAAGCTTCCAATAATACATCATAAGATATATCAATGAAACTCAAAATATGTACGTGACATGTACCCCAACAAATCAGCCTCAATCCTCCATTCACTACAACAAATACTTAAACAATCAATATGTACTAGAAGTGTGCCTCAATATATCAATGACATTTTTAGCTAGCATCATCATGATATATCTCATAACAAAAGTGCCATAACTTCACTATCATAACCAACATTGTTCTTCAACAGAAAATGCCTCAATCCATACTCATGGGTTAGTGCCATGCATCCAAGATAGCCTTTCAATATATATCATCACCATACATAATCCAATATGTAATCATGAAAACTTACAGCAAACAATGTCAAAACCTGCAACAAACTATGTCAGAACCTGCAACAAACTATGTCAGACCCTGCAACACAGAGTTATACCATCACATCAAGATGCAACCCATGTGCATAGCCTTTTTCCCAAGGATTTACCACATATACGCTTCCTACTACATAGATAACTTGTGTATGTACACGACCTATTCAAGGTTAGTCTGCATATGTACGCCATTGTTACCATTGTCACCCGCTTATGCTTCAGTAGATGACACACTTGAGCTTCCCTTAAGGCTTCCATTTTGCTCTGGTTGTTCATTCTTCTTCACCCACTTCTGAAGGTGTCCCTACTTCTCAGAACTTGAGCTCTGAGCTTCCATCTTTTCAAATATGTCTCCCTTCCTTACTTCATTCCTTCTTCTAGTCATGCTATATGAAATCCTCATCGTGGAATTTCTTCTTATGTTCCAGCAATCCTGGGATTTGTGGCCAAATCCACTACAATTGTAGAATCTCATGATGTGACAGTGAACAAGAATGTGTCCTACTTGATCACATCTCCAACACCTTATGGTGTTATGAAATCTTCCATTATCTCTTCTTGTATAATATTTTCATTCCAAAGCTTTGTGACCATATTCATTACGTGAATAACATTGACCATGAAAAATACTTTTATACCTTTTCTTTGGTGTCCGTCTTCTTTGAGGTGTAAGGATGGCTTCTTGATGTCTTCCTTGCTTTGTTCTTTTGAAACTTTCCTTCCCTTGTGTAGATGGTTGACTTGCAACATTATCTTCATCCTTTGAGAGTGAGGGACTTACCTCATGCTTCTTTGAGGTGCTTTCTTCAACATGTGTAGCTTCTCTCTTGTATCCAAGACCTGATTTATCATTTGGTGATCTTTGACTTTCCAAGATCTCATTCAAGATTTGTGAGCTATTCAAGAATTTGTTTGACTTCTCTACTTTATTTCTAAGATCAACAACTTCAACTTCTAACTTATGACATGACTCTTCCTTTTCATTTACTTGATTCTTCAATAGTTCCTCTACCCTTTTGGCTTCTTCAATTTGGGTCTTGAGATGGACAATAATTTCAAGACTTTTGCTAATCTCATCATCTACCTTCTTATCTTCTTTTTCATTCTTTAGTCATGTGATCTCTTCTTCCTTTTTTTCTAATTGAGTCTTATTACTCTCTTCTTGTTCTTTGAGCATTTCCTTTAACATCAAGATGTGCCTTTGACTCTTCTTAAGAAACTTTTTAGTGTTATCGGAAAGATAGCTATAGTCTATATAATAATGGTCATTATTGTATTCATATAGACTCCTTTCAACTTTCTCTTTAAGCTCTGATAGTTTTTCTTCTACTTCTTCCATGGGATAAAATAAATTGATTCTACACAAACTATTTCTAGATTTTCTTCTTCACTTGTAGAGAAATATTCAACATCATCACATTTTGAATTATTGCAATCAAGGGTTTGTGAAGATTATTTACCTTCATTTGAAATGTCTTCAAGATATTCATTTTTGTCAACATCATCACATGATTCTTTACCTTCGTTTGAAATGTCTTCAAGATCTTCCTTTTTTCCAACATCATCATCTTTAGAAATAATGCAACCAAGATTTTTTGGAGATTATTTACCTTTATTGGTCTTGATGGAGTTGTTTTCAATATATTCCTTTTTGCTTTGGTATGTCTCCTCTAGCTTTAGCCATAGATCCTTGGCAGAAGTGAAGTGTCCCATGCTTTCTTTGATAGGACTTGAGAGTCCACTAAGATTGGTCTTGAGAGCTAATGCATCATTCTTCTTTCCTTCCCTTTGAGTTGCAAACTTTGACTTGTTCTTCAAGGAAACTGATCCACCAATAACTGCCTTCCAAATACCTGCTCCCATCTCTTTCAAATGCACTCTCATTTCTATTCTCCAAGTAGAATACTTTTCCTCATCAAGGAATGGAACTTCATCATCCATTTGTGTGTCTATGGATCTCCTCCAATATTGTTAAGGCTTATAGTGAAGGCCTGCTCTGATACTAATTGTTGGACACATCGACTGCACTGAGAGGTGGGGTGAACAATGTAGGGATATTTTTACAGAACTTCCCCTTCACAAAACTCATTAGTTAGCAATCACCATTTACTCATTAACTTATTGTTTTCATTTATAATCAATTAAATGTGAAAATATATCAGCAATATATCATCAACAAATCATCACCACAAGGAACACAAGATGTATGTATAATTTTATTTTTATTATGGACTACAATCTTTGGGTTATCAGCAACAACTGAATAGAGTACAACTCTACAAGAGCAACAACTCTATAATGCAAGACTCATCTTACACCCTCAGCACCAACTAAGATGAGGAAAAAATACTCAACAGATATCAATCTATCAATAGGTACATGACATGTCGGTAGTGCAACACACGTATGTACGTGTCCTACCATTAGTACATCTCACATATGTACGCAGCCAGTCTGTACTACAACCTGCGTATCACATATGAGTACTTAGGGTTTTCTCTTCAAGATGAACTCAGATCCTCTGCAACCTTCAATCACATTCTATTATGTCTTTCACTGTCCAATCTGACCCATAACCAATCAGAACACATCCAAGCTCTCCAACAACTTACTCATGATCCTCAACCATACAATATGAATGCTACTCAATCATGTATAAGCAATCAACATATTATGGAAATTATATCAGTACTGAATCATAAGAGTGTTTCTCACTCTATCAACCAACACAAACCACATCACAACAACAATACCAAGAATGCCTTAATCATTCACTACACAACAAGTAAGAGTATCCATCAAGACAACAATGTAACCATACCAGAATTTCTATGGCAAATGTGAGCCCATAGAATGCAGATCTGGAACCTTCTTCAGTCTTCAAGAGCCTAGCACCAACTCACACATGAGTCTTCATGACTTCATCCACTGTACGCACCATGTCCTCATTCAACCCACATATGTATGTACCATGTCTTACTGCAGCCTGCATATACCTCAGAAACTAGGGTTTCTGAACTTTCGAAACTTTTGTCGTCGTGATCTCAGACTTACCGAAACTTTGATGCATCCATGAGATCCTCCATACACTCTCTCTCTCATAATAGATATTTAATAGTTTCTCAAGAGATACTACTTCACAAGAGACCCTTGCCTCTTATTTATACTCTCCAATTAGCTTCCTTAGAAGCATCTTCTAGGTCACTTAAACATTTTCCTTATTTTATGGTTAACCACTTTCCATATTTAGAAAGTTCTCCATTACTTTATCATTTAAATATTCCTCCTTGACTTTGTCACCTCACTTTTTCATTTAAATAATCTTCTTGACTTTGTCACTTTACTTTATCATTTAAATAATAATTTCTTCTTTGCAATCTCTTTGACTTCTTTGACCTTTTGGGGCTTCAAGCCTACATATGAGGGTCCTCCAACTTCGTAAGGCCATAACTCAAACCATGAGGAGTTATGTGACATTCCACATACCACTGAAAATGGTATGACAAGCACTATCCATCTAGGATTTCTCCACTGACAAATTCATTGATATTCATCTCATTATTCCACATTTAAGCATGGGTTCTCCAACCATACTTCTAGGATAACTCAACCATAATGTGTCTTCTCGTGAGGGCTTTCACCATAAGGGGACCACTTTGGAGTTAATGCATTTGTAATTCTTATCAACCATGGTAATATAATAATGAGTCATCTTTACATCAATCCAATTATGCATCATATATCAAAGAAACCATATCAATCCATCTTTACCATATCGATCCATGTTCATCTTTGCATCATACATATTACATTAGTATGTTATGACAAGACATTGTTTATTTGACATCAATCATCAATCAATCAATCCTTTGGCATCAATCAATCCTTTGGCATCAATCAATCCCTTGACATCAATCGATCACTTGACATCAATCCTTTGACATCAATAAATCAAACCTTTGGCATCAATCAATCCCTTGAAATCAATAGATCACTTGACATCAATCAATCAAACCTTTGGCATCAATCAATCCCTTGACATCAATCGATCACTTGGAATCAATCCTTTGACATCAATCAATCAAACCTTTGGCATCAATGACAACATGATCCAACAAATTTGTCACGGGATCTCATTAAGGAATTAGTGTATTATGTTGATGAGGAAGTGATACAAGACAAAGAATTAGAACATTGTCAAACTTTAGTCAATACAGGATCAATGGAAAAATATATGTTACACATGGAAAATGACAGACATAATTCTAGAACAATGTCATCTATTTTTCTTAAACAATTTTGCATATGCTATGGGAGATTGCCTATTCAATACTATACTTATTCTATTGAATTTTAGATACACATCGATAGAATTACGAGAAGGAACAATACAATATTTCAAAAACTGTTTGCAAAAACATGATGTTGAAGCAATATTATCTTATCGACATGAATTGAACATAGAATCATTAATGACCCAAATGTTTATTTGGAAAAACATGTCAAAATCAACTTCAACTCTTATAATTCCCAAGCAAAGAGAACTATGTGGAGACATATTTTGCATACATTGGTTATCAATTTAGCTAAAAGTCCCAATAAGACTTTGGTCAAAGACATAAATGAAAATTTATTTGCATTTTAATTCAAACCTAAGAGAAGACACTTATGACATATAGTTTCATGATGAGAATCCAATTGTTGGACATTTTGAACTGTTTTTATGCAAGAAAATAATTTCAACATCATTTCACCGTGAACATTTAACAAATCCATCATGATATGAAGAAACAGAACATCAATGGATACAAGTACAAGAGAGCATGATAGAAATGGATTTAAGAGAGTATCTAGATTCAAGAGTATTTATGGTGAAATTTGTTTTGAAATGATGTTCCATTTGAAATGAAATGAATATGATGTACCATAGCTACAACGCATAATTGCACATACTTTTTGCAATGCAATAATGAATAACGATTGTTTCACACTGACATGCATAGAAAAATACATGAACAAGCATGCAATGAGAAAAACCACCAACATAGTAAATTGGAAAGACTACATTGTACAATTGGCACTACCATATGAAGAAGGACATATAGAAGGAGGCCATTTTTTTTATGATTATCTATGCTATATCTTGAATATAGATATATACATATGGTCCGCTAAGACGTCAACTGTTTTAACTAAATTTTGTTCTTTCAACAAAGACCCAAACGTATTCCAGATTATCCAATATGAAGCAAACACAGATCATTTTCATTTTGAACCTTTGGAAGAAATACAAAAAGGTCTTGACATAGATCCAAAATTGTTTCCAAACATACTCGCAAAAAGTCAAAAACTTTGATCTCTGCATAGGGTCAAAACTCTTATTATAAACAATTTGATCACACAACAAAATACTATAGAACGTGATACAAAGATAGCTAGCCTAAGCATACATGATAGAAAAAAATAAAAAAA
>JASDQU010587189.1:18773-40634 GCA_032191745.1 Picea mariana | reverse complement strand
ACTTGTCTCTCAATGAGCAAGTGAGTTGTGTGTCTAAGTGAGGCACTAGCCTCCTTATTTATATTAGACTGGCACATGTGAAGTGTCTCTTCACTGGCAGGGCCGACTTCTCCCACTGGGTGGTTATAACCACCTTAATTACATTCTGGGGCCTCTTTAATATTTGTTGGGGCCGGCTTCTTATTATGCCTATTATAATTAACATTTGACCAATCCACAAAAGGGGATTTGGTCCTATTACAATAGCCGACAAGATCACTCCACAATGGGGATTGATCTGATGAATAATATATCAAGTAATAATTAGAATACTCTTTGCAGTTACATTATTTCAACAATGATTAACCAGGAAGAAATGTGTAGTTATTTTGCAATCTGAACATAGTTGTGTGGCAATAGATCTTGTTTGTTTTAATTTGTTTATGTCCCCAAGGGTTAGGTATTCAAGGGTTCTACAGACAAGGGTTTGCCCTATGTTATAGCTCTCTGATATACGTGTGGGGTCCAATAGTAGTACTCAACCCAATATCTCAGGGCACTAACTAAGGAGGATAGATCGTACCCTTAGTCGTACTACCCGACTACCCAGGTACCAGAGAGTATCTTCCCGAGTGTTGTTCTCGGTGGCACTATAGCAGTTAGGCGGTCGATCGGTTTATCTAAAGAGGGATTCAAGTAATCTAGGTCGATTTGTGCACAGGTGTTGTCTGATGCACTACCACTCGAAGGGGTACCAACAGGGGTTATAAGGGTGGCCAACAAATGTGCTCTTAAGTACCACTTGTATTTACTGCATGTATGAATCCCTCAACCGCGGGTTTTTGTGCGTAAGGACAGATCTCTGTGGCTTAAAGATGCCAAAATACGTCTCTACCCTGAAAAAAAAATTAGCCCACACTTTCTACTAAGGAAAGTGCTCTGATACCACTTGTAGTACACCAGATATAAAAAGTATGCAGAACATAAATAAAATGCTAGAAATGGCAGAATAACAACAATATAACCAGAACAATCACCACAATAGCACTGAAATGATATAAGAATAACAACAGAAATAGCACTTTGATTCTGAAAGCAATCTTCACGGGCCTCTTCAAGGGGGCAACCTCCAGTTGAGAAGAGCTCTATTACAATAATATCCCATCTAGGGTTCTCATACCCTTGACTCCTATTTATACTAAATATGTCTATCAAAAGAAGCATCTAGAGGAATATCCTTCTAGAAGCGGAAGCTTCTATTAGGTCTTCTTACATTCGACTTATTCTATTTTATTGCAAGGCTTTATTAATATTGACCTTTATTACATCCAAATATATTGTTCTACCTATGTGTGGGTTAGGACCCTAACAAAGTTCATCAACAAGATTATAATAACATTGAGTGATTTTAACAAAATAATAGATGAAATTGAGAACAAAGATAACGAGTTGTTTAGCATATATATATCTAAATATCAAGAAATAGAGGTCGATGCACGTTATCAAGATTATAACATTGAATCATATTTTGAATATTTTCAAAAGGTTAGAAATGCAAAATCAATAGTTGAAAGACCTTACCAAATTGAAAAACAGCCACATATATTAGAAGAAGAAAAATTCTATCAAATGATGAGACTGCTAAATAGAGAACAAGCAAAAATAGTGGAGGAGATATTGAAACTGGAAAAAGAGATCCAAATCAAGTAGTACATTTATCCTTGACAGGAGTGTGGGTACTGGGAAAACAGTTACTGCGAAAGAAATTTCCCATTCCATAATGCACATGTACAATAACATATTGGAATATCACCCAATGTGAATGAAAGGAATCATAATAGCATATACGAGAAAGGCAACATTCAATACAAGAGGTGTGACATTGCACTCTGCATTTCACATGCCATTCAACAAATCAGAATACATTTCCTTTAAAAGTGAAAAAATAGACACAATAATAAAACATTGCCAACAAATCCATGTAATGCTTATTGATGATGCATCCTTAATAGGTGCGACATTCTTGTACCAAATTGACAAACGTTTACGAGAAATAAAGCATAGACCATTAGCCTATTTTAGAAATATTGATATAATATTTTCAGGTGACTTATTCTAAGCACAACCTATCAAATATTCTCCAAACTTTGAGTAACCAACCCCAGAGAAGGAAAAAACACCATATCATTTTTGGAAAGAAAAAATAAAATGCTATGAGTTTCATACTACAATGCACCAAAAAGACAAAAAAATTATGGAAATCCTTAACAAAATGTGAATGAATCAATAGTCTAACAAAGACATAGAATATATAAACAACCATTTCCATAGACCAACTCCATTAGATCCATTATTTCCATACATGTTTTATAGGAACAAGGATGTACAAAAGCACAATGAAAAAATGGTGTCATATGTAAATGAAGAACTAATAGTTCTTGACGCAATCGACGAACATGAAAGTAAGCAAGTAGGTTATGCACCATATGAGAAAACAATAAAGTTTCCAACAAAAATTATGATCAATTATAATTTTCTTGTTGAGATATATGCTGGAAACTATAACATAGAAGATGGCCTTATTAATGGAGTCGATGGAATATGCAAAAGATGTACCAAAAAAAATGAAAATGTGGATGTAATATGGATAGACTTTGAAAATCCAGACATTGGTAAATTGCAAAGGAACAATTATCATCAATTGTATGACAAAKATATATCCCCCAAAAGGACCCCAATACTATGCATTGCAAAACAACTAGCGTCTAATAGCAAAARCTATCAAATTATAGTACGAAAGTGATTCCTAATACAACTAGTTTGTGTTAGAACTTTACATTGATCCCAAGTCTTGACATTAGATGAACTTGTATTTGATCTGAGTCATATATCARCACATGGACTAGTATACACAGTGTTATCGCATGTCAAAACGATGGAATCATTATATCTTGTCAATAAACTAACACAAAAGAATTTCCATGTGAACAAGAGAATAGTAGAAGAAATGAAACACTTAACAACAAATGCATTGTGGAAACCATAATATATACAAACACCAATAACAAACGCAATTACTTTATCGGTTGCAACTTTGAATACACTAAGTATATATGCTCATATCAATGACATTGTACATGACGCAAATCTAATGAATAGTATGATCCTTTGCATCCAAGAAACACATCTAAACTTTGCACCAACAAACAATGACTTTTCCAAATTTGATTTCAACATAAAAAATGATCTTCATGGAGTACTTACTTCCATAGAAAAAAACATAGACATCATATCAACAAAAAAAAATTGCAATAACATAACTGAGCTTGTTTTATCAGATATATACTTTCAATGTGGATTATGCATAATAAATGTATATGTTGCACCACTTGCATGTCTTTCATCAACTATTGAAGCAATTGCAATGGCTAAATCACAACAAATGCATAGTGATTGTATTATCATAATCACTGGAGATTTCAATATTGGCATTCATTCAAATAGAAAAAAAAGAAAGAAGCTATAGAGTACATGCAATTAGAGCAATTACAAGAATTAACAAATAACTTTGTCCCAAAAATATACACATGGTTGACCACATTTGGACAAATTTTCCTGTTGAACAATACCAAGTCAATATTTTAAATGCATATTGGAGTGATCATGATGCGGTTCAAGCTCTAATACATTTTAAGTGATTTTGTTGCAAATAGATAGTACATTAGCTATGCATTATTGTTTAAACATGTTCACTTCTCAGACAACACTTTGCAAATCAAATTCTTCGTAAAAGGCTATATGATGTTATATTTTTTTACTATATATTTCACCAAAAGCATACAAGAAAGCAACTTGAAAAATATATTTGACCAAAAGCATACAAGAAAACAACATGAAAAACATATTCATTGTAGAAGGCTATATGATGATATGTTTTGCATAAGCATACAATAAATAACAACCAAGTAAGTATCTCTACATTCATCTTTATTTTTTACTCTACCATTATTAATACATATTTTTTTTACTCTACAATTATTAATACATCAATAGTTGTCAAATTTGAACTTTGTTATCCTAAATATTATTAATGTGCATTTTCCAAATAATTTTTAAATGTTCCTATATACTTGATCTAATTCATATCTTAAAACCAGGAAAATGGACAAAAGTGTAAAAAGTAAAGCCATAGGCAATGAAGATGTAGCCCAACCAAAAAGAGATTCAAAAAGGTACATTGTATTCTATTTATCAATCAATTAATTACAACATTGTAAGTGTGTTTTTTCCTAACATCTCTTCTCTACATCACAATTAAGAACCATGATAATTTCAATTTCCAAAAAACATATTACAATTGAAGAAACACAACTAGAACAAGAACAAAAAAAAAGGTCAGTAGTACATGCTATTAAATTGTATCTTTGAACAAAAACATATTAGTTTTGTATTGATTTTGACATTTTTTTATTATAACATTGTAAATTTTCTATGTAGCATACTTAACAGGAAAGTATACATTAACAATTCATTAGCTATGAATTATATATATCATAGGACATTAGATTTCAAATCCTTTATGCATTTTGTTTTAAGTCCACGTTTTTCCATGTCTTGATCCCATATGCATTTTTTCTAGTTCCCAAGAAATCATAGAGATCTGAAACAAAGAAGACAAATTATAGGAAAAGGAACCAAAAAGGTAATTATTTCTAACTCTTGTTATTTACATCACATATATTTTATTTTCAAACAATTGGAGGATTCGTTAGTTTCCTATAGTTTTCAATGTAGAATTTCTATTTATTTGGGTGGAGAAAAAGCACCAGTGTAAAACATATTTTGTCCTATGGTAAATGCTTAATGCATTTTGTTTTTTTGTTTACATTTTCCCCTCTCTTGACCCCATATACAATTTCTTTTAGCTCCATCGCAAACAAATAAGACCACAAATCAAACGAGACACAAAAAAAAGGCAATTGTTTCTAAGTGTCTCTATTTACATTAGATATATTTTCTTTTCAAACTTTGATTTCATCTGATTCTCATGAACCAGATGAAAACATTGGAACGTACATCGATATCAATTGAGGATATCAACAATAATATAATTGGGAATATTTTTCATGGTGATGTATTAGATACATACGTAATTTTTTTAGACAAGCCAAATAAGGCACGACAAATACTTTGGAAGATTTGACAAACAGTAAAGATGAAATGACAATAACATTTTTTGTGCCTACACAACTCATTGAACAACATGAACAAAAGATTGTTCCAGATGTTGGGATTTCCATTAGAAATTTTCAAATAATTGAAAAAAACAAATATGATGGTGGTGATTGTGAAAAAACACTCTCATTAACCAACTCAAGCATTGTTGAAAAAATACCTATTGTTTGCATGGAACATTGATTCTTCTCAAATACAAAAATTACACAATGATCACACAATACAGATCCTTATCGAGTTGGCACAATTGGTGCTATTGCCATCTCAGCAATAAAAATTGGCATGCATCACTTCTTAGAAATAAGGGATGGCAACATTGATGATGATAAGGCAATTGTAAGGCCATATTCATTGTTATGTTTCAAATACATTGATTTAATTTTAATTTTTTGTTATGTCTCACAAATTATTCTTATGCAACAGGTGCAAGTACATGACACTCTCTTTCCAATTTATGCCTCCATCGAGAAATAATTGCAAGAAAACCAATTCTCACTTATATTGTTAATGAATATAGTTAAAAAACAAGAAAAAAAAATTGAACCTCACAATCAACATTTATATGCTCGTTGAGAACACAAAAGAAAGTAGAAAATCTGAAAATTTTGATTGTTTCATCGTCCACTCTATGCACGGTAAACAAGTATAATTAAAACTCTATAGTTTTGTATATATATTGAGTTGGTATCACACTACTAACTTCATCTTTATATATCAATTTTGCAGCAAATACAAGGAACATTGATGACAACAAGCACATATACAAATCCCTTCGAACCTACATGTGCAATATGCAATCGTCCGATTACATCTTCTAGATAAATTAATTAGACGATGGTATATTGTATAAACTGCAAAGAAAAGTGCCCATTCGTCTACTTCAATCACTTGAACTGTAGCATGCACATAAAAACAATACTCCTAAGAATTGCATCTTGAGAGGTGAGCAATTGGCGAAAGTATTACCTGATTTAAAGAAAGTTTCATGTGATGAATATTCTACAGAAAAATCAACCATTATTGATTTTTTAGCAAGTTTCCATGTGTATAGAACATTTACACTAGATCATCATAATGTAATTGTGCACATATAATAATGGTTATTCACATTCATATTCCCATCTTGTGTCTATTGTAGTTTGGCTTGAACAACATTTAGGGAACTCAATCTACGCTAGTTTCTTTAAGTGAAGGTAATCTAAAAGATATTGTGAAAAAAGTGGCATTATTGGCTCCATTTTCTTATGCCTCTCATATCTAGACACCCTTGCTAGTCAATGCAGCAGTTCTTCATTTAGATCAGGTGATTCCTAAGAGAATTTGCTTCCTTCTATCTATTTTTTATATCAATCCCTATGTTTTGTATTCTCACTTTTGATGCACTTTTTATTCATCATCTCAGCTCACTGGGATTTTTGTATACCATCTAATTCAATATCAAAACTCTGTTCCTAGGCATTTTCTAAACCAGCAAAGAGAATGGTCATTTTTACAGGAGTTGTCTCTACAAGATGAATTCAGTTATGGGGAACTAACTGATTTAGGGGTAAGAAAATGATTAAGTTTTGGGGCTGAAGATGATTGTTACTGAACAAATCGGTAAGTGTTGACAAAAACTAATCTCCCTAACTTCAACAAGAAATTAGAACAAAACATAGAAGAATACAAGCTTCTCCTTAGATTTCATTGTAATGTAAACTAGTTCAATGAGGGATAAATGACATATCGTTTAAATGTCGTTTGATCCTTGCTAGTGTTGTTCTTTCTCTATCTTTAAGTTTGTGGGATATTGAACATGTTAAGAAGAACAAACCAACAAAGAGAGAGAGAGAAATATATATATATATATATATTCCAATGAAACCTATGCATAAGATCAAGGAGTTATGCAATAAAAATGACAAGACTTTCGTAGGGAAGAAATGTATTACTGCATTATATTGATGAAAGTGGAGAATACAACCTATGTCTTTATGTTGCAAGGTATCTTTCAATGGCCCTTTGCCTCAACACACACACCTTTTCTCCAATGATTTTGATGAAGAGTATTCACAACCTAACTTGGAAAGCTAAACCAAAGTTATAACAAGCACAATCTTCAACAGAATTCTTCATGCATAAGCCAACCTAGCCTTTCTCATGAGAGATCCCTTCTTAGATAGAGTGTAGGGGAAGGGATGAAGGGATTAGGATGATCCCACTAAATCAGAGAATCAGGTGAGTTCCAAACTGATTGAAGGGCACTTCATCCTTTTGAAGATTCCATTCTAGAACCTTCGAGAAATTCTTCTTTTTCCTTCGTTTAAACATCGCCGCACCCTAAACATGAGCAACCTGTGACGATGTAATAGGCCACTATGGTGGACCATGCGACAATCTGGCATCGTTGCACCCTTAACACTGGCAAGGTGTGATGATCTCTCTTAATAGGGTTTTTCAATAACGAAAAGGTAATTTCACCTCTCAGGGAAAGTCTTATTTCTTCAATAGCCTTCAGGGAATAGGAAAATGATCTTTATTATAACTGGTGATACACATATCATCAGTGGTCACTAGGGTGATGAAAATAATGTGTAACAGAATGCCCCCCAAAGTATGAAGTTGGAGACGTGTGAGAGCTGAAACACTCTGTAGAATGTGTGTGTCGAGAACAAGGATCACATCAGTCGGAAACATGTCAACAAACAAGCATCTGCATAATAATATACCATTTACTAAGGTAGGAATTCCCATTCTCAGAATACAAGTGACCCTAAGCATAAGTTTCAAGTGAGTCATGGCCACCAATCATACACTATGGATCCATGTCTTTATGATTCAACATAGCCACGATAAATACATTGTGGAACTATGCTATAAAGACTCAAATTTGGACATAGCCAGGAAAAATACACGGTGGATCTATGTATCAGTACAGACTTATGAATACTCCATCACAACCTAGATTCATGTGATAGTATCCAGGGTCTTTATTTCCATCTTTCCAAAGTACGAATTTGTCCATGTGATTATAGGTGTTGAAGTTGAACGTGGTAGAAACCACTTGATTATCGGTCATTAATGGATATCGTTAACAAGTGCGAGGGAAATCACCATTGATTTCAATGACTCCCAAGGTACTCTAGTAAAATACAATAAGTGTGAATTAATGAGCTGAAGTCAAACACTCGATGGAATTTTCCAATGAGGGGCCAATAATGTGAACCCACTGTTGAAAATGAGGAAACCTGCCATTGAGGCATGCAAGCTCCAAGGTACCAAATAGTTTCTAAGACAAATTCCCAAATAATGAGTTGAATTCGATAGAAAAAGACTCGTCATAGGAGGGCCTTAATGCATAGCCCATAATGACACAAAACATGTAACATATTTGAAGTAGATCGGAGTATAAAGTGATTCAGGACTGACTCAGGGAAGGCCGGCATGGTAAGAGTTTGAGTACTTGCACATGGATGACTCGATAGAAGGCTTGTTTAGGTTGAACTTCTCTTGAACATATGAACGACACGACAATTGTCTTGGCAGCGTTGACTCAAGGATGACCACTATACAGACTTGCAGATGATCAAATGAGAGGCAAATGGATTTCCCAACCCAGATACAACAATGAAGACGAGTTTCATGTTCAAGAGCGACTTACTGCCACTAAAATAGATACAGATATACATTTATTTCCCAATTTCCCCCCACCATTTCTGGCGAGTACCTCTTTATTTTTACACAATCTTGAGGAGGATAACATGTGCTTGAAATGTAAGCTCATCCTTTGGATGAGTCCCTCAGAGTATTTTTAACGAACCCTGGGAAGGAGTGGTTCGGTTCCATATGGGCCTTTTGATGCTTGTTTTACGAGTCCAAAGAAAGAAAAATCAAGGGTTTTTCACGTTTAAAGAGTTTGAAAAACACTTAAAGAAAACTCCAAAATGTCCTTTTTCGTAAAGTAGTTTGATGAGACCGAAAAAGAGATAATCTACCACTCATCGGAAGTTTTCTTCAAACACTTTTATGAGCATGAAAAGAACAAGATCGCTTGGATATCTTTTCATGTTTAGTGATCTTGAAAAGAGATTAAAGAGGACTCTAGGGGGGTTCTTTTTTCGTATAGCCTTTACGAGTCTGAAAAAGTGATAAAAGTTTACTCGGTTACATTCTCATAGTTTTAAAAGCATGAGAAAGAACAAAGACTAGGCTCAATGTTTTTTACTGAAAAAACTTAAAAGCATATGTACATCAAATGATTTCGCAAAAACACGTAAAAAACGATAAAAAAGGGTTGATCCATATCAAAAGTCCAATCACCAGACATGTATCATGTAATATTGACACTTTGAAAAGTTCATTAGGTTTTAACATAGGTGAAAAAATAGTAAAAAAAAAATTAATTTTAGGTTAAAAATGGTAAAATAAGTCAAAAACAAGTTCATTTTACCATTCCACTTTTATTTTCACCAAAACTAGTGCCAAAACCCTTTTTTTCCTCTAATATTCAAGTGACGATTTTGGTGCGATCCGTGGAGGATTTCTCGAGTTGTCTCCGTGAGGTTGGTGCTCTTCCTTCCCTCTCTCTTTCTATAGAATTTTTTTTCAGATTTTATGGTTATTTTTTGAGTTTGTGGGAAAATTTCCAAGGGAGAGAGCGCCTCCAGATTATCGTGGGCTCCCTATATCGAGAACTATGATGATGTGCGTTTGTCGCATGGGTTACACTGGTGGAGTGCGACGACGACGCACTGTGGTAAAATCGGCACCTACAACGACCGCAACTCAAAAATAAAAAAGAGAGAAATAACTAAGGAAGCTCCCAATTTTTTATTTTTATTGAACTAATTCATCTTTAAATGTTGTTTGGCAGACTTTCCATAGTTCATCATGCTCAAATGGTGGGAAAGAGAGCATGAAGAGGAAGATTACATTGCAGGGAATGATCCTAACACAGTCATGGCACTCCGGGAGTGTGGCTTTCTTAAGTTCTTCAAAGTGCAGGGCATGAGGGCCCAATTAGTTCTATTGGAGCACTTATTCTGAATGTGGGATGTAAACGAACAATTATTTCATGTTGGGGTTCATACACTCACTTTAGAGATCAACGACATCTATTTCTTGATAGGATTATCTCATCATGGGTCTCGAGTGCCACTATTTGGAAGCAGAGGAGGAGGTGAACCAATGGATTACTATGTTGCAAAACATTGTGCGGCTAGTATAGAGAAACATAGTGGGAAAGTTGCCATAAAAGACGTMCTCCACTTATCTTTGAGGACAATACTTTATACCATTACTCGTGTGGCAGGGAGTGAATCTCCACACATGGCCTTGCAAATCCACTTTCAATATKCCATTGAGTGCATGGAGCCCTGAGTATTCAACTAGTGTGAGGGCCTCCTCAAGAATATGAAGAAAAAATTWACAAAGTGTAGGACCATTCRGTTGAAACAATTTGGATATGGATCAATTTTGGTGTCATTTTTCCTAGAAAGGGTCCCATTTTTGCGCCTTTGGCATGTGGATTGAAGTTTTCCCGCTCCACAGGATCCTCGGATGAAGAGATGGGTTGACTTGATGGCACACCATGGTGGTATCCCAACCATTACCTATGGTCCTATCTTCTTCAAGTGGCTAAGAGGTCAGCTTATTATGGTTGAGGATTATTCTTATGCTAGGACCAACTTTCATGATGATCCTGACTTGGCACTACCCGAGGGTTCACAATGGGGAGACATATGTAAAAAGGAATTTTTCATTATATATTGTTTTTGGCATTTTAATTATGAAATTTTTATGTTATGTATCTGATACTAATCAAGAGCTCTCAAAATTAAAATGTGGCACCTTTCAGACCTCCAGTATCATCTCCAATCCAGAGATGTGGAGAGATAGGCACAATGGGAGGTCAAGGAGTAGCAGTTGAGGATCTCGAGGACATCAAACACAACCTTGAGGGATTGACCATGGACATATCTGATTTTACTGTGGATGAGTTACCTTGACGTTACCAACTCCATACTTTTGGCGTTTCAGCATCTATTGGTCGACTACTCTGTCATGTAGCACGGAAAGTGGTTTGTTATCATGAGCAGCATTCATGATACATATGTATATGAAGCCATGTGCTTCAACATTTTGGTCTCAGGACACACCTTTTTTGTAACTTTTGGTGTTATAATACAAAACTTCTACCGACTTACTTGTCTTTATGTGTTTGTGTTTGGATTTACAAATGGTGCAAATGTCTATCTAAAACAAAATTAGCTAATGCATCTGCTAATGTATTTAGATATCTAGGAATGTGTTGATATTCAATGTAATCAAAATTCCTTTCCAAGAGGCGAATTCTCAAGTATACCCATAATAATGTAGGACTTTTGATGGAATAAACGTTGCTTAATTATAGCACCACAAGTTGAGAATCGAGTCGTATAATTAAATGATGGATTCCAAGTGAAATAGCATCAATCAATAACCCAATGAAACTATATTCTGTAATGTTATTAGTCGCACGACCCAGGAAAATACCACGTAGACTTATCAAATCGTGCGTAGGTGCATAGATTTCCCATGCAGTAGATGCTAGATTTTGAGTACTGCAACTAGCACCATCAACAAAGCCAATATAAGGTAGCGAGAACACTGACATCTGGAAACCAAGAACAAGGAAATTTGAGGGAAGAAAAAGAAACGAAAAAAAACACACTAGAATATGATACATTAAAGTACAAAGCACTCATGCAAATCATTTTAAGCATAGTACTTATTTAGGTAAAACCCATTTCTGGGTTCACCCAAAGGAATTCCATCGTAATCAACCAGCTCGTAATCCCCTTTCTCTAACACTCGTTTAACGATATAAGGACCATGCCACATGGGCTCAAATTTACCTGCCCCCAACAAGTCACGATCTTGGTCAAAAGGTAGAACCAAATCGCCTTTAGAAAAAACATGATGTTTAACATGTTTGTCGTATTAAGCCTTGACGCATTTCTTTTGGGTTTCTATTACTAATGAAACATCATGACGAGTCTCATATAATTGCATTAAATACAACAAACATTCTTCTTCAGATGTGGTGTTGGGGATAAGTTCGACAACTAGCTTCAGAGACAGAAATTCACATTCAATCGGAAAAATGGCTTCGATACCATACACTAATTTGAATGGTGTGAAACCCATAGCAGACTTACCAGACATCTAATAGGACCATAATGCCGAAAAAATCATTGTATGACAACTTGACTTATGAATCCTTACCATCCGTCAAAGCATAGTGGTTAAAACTTTGTTTATTGCTTCAACTTGGCCATTGGCTTGTGGATAATAAGGGGTTGAGTTTTCATGACGGAAACTCAACTTATCGGTAAGCTCAGACATCATAAAATTGTGAAAATGGGTGCCATGGCCAATGACGATGGCTTGAGGGACACCAAACCTAGTGATGATATGATTGAATATGAACAGTGTTGCAGTTTTCCCGGTGTTATCAAATGTAGGCATCGCCTCAACCCACTTAGTGAAATAATCCACAGCTACAATGATGTATCCATGCCCCCCAGTCAAGAGAGGGTTACATGTAATGAATTCAATGCCCCATTTAGTGAATGGACCAATGAAAACTAGGGGATAGAGAGGAGCAGGATGAAATCGAATCTTATTATTATAGGTTTGACAAGTGTGGCATTTCTGAACTGCGAGAATGCAATCCTTGAAAATTGAAGGCCAAAAGTGACCAAATCGTAGGATATTTTGGACAGTGGCATACCCAGACATACGACTGCCACATGCTCCAGAATGATATTCATTTAGTTCTTTCTCAGCTTCATCATATGTCAGACATCGTCGAAACACACATTCAATACCACGGTGGTAAAGGGTATCACCAAGAATAATATATTGACGGGCTTGATACCTAATATGACGATGATCTACACAAGATATATCAGACTGAAAATTTTGGGTTTGGAGATAAATGATAATGTCTCCATACCAGATATCATTTGAATGGATCAGAAAGAGAGATTCGTCAAGAAAAGAATCTTCTGCCACATTTTTTGTATCAGCGGAGGGAAGGTCACATATCAACTCAACAAAGACCAAATATTTATGTGAATTGGCTTTCTCAAACTCCAAATCAAACTCCTAGAGAATCACAATCCATTTGAAGTATTTTCCCCCTAGCAATTGTCTTGTAAGAATATGTTTCATAGGGTTTCAATCAGAAATAATAGTGGTTTTGTGCAATAAGATATAGTGACAAAAACACTGGACAACTTGAACAGCCACCAAGGCCAATTTCTCTGCATGCATCTATTTGATTTTGGTGGTCATAAGACTCTGACTTTAATAGAAAATGACATGTTTGTCATGCAAATCATCCTCTTGGACCAAAACCATGGTGATGGTATGGTCCGAAGCATCCAAATATAAAAAGTAATATCAATTATAATCTGGGGGAAATAATAGTGGTGAGCGGGTTAATGCAAGCTTCAAAGAATCAAATTCTTTGTTGGCAATTTTGTCCCACACAAAATCATGACCCTTCTTAAGAAGTCGAGTGAAATCTTTTGTTAGTTCATCATAGTTAGGAATGAATCGTTGTAGAAAGTTTGCCTTCCCTTGCAAACTTTGGAGTTGGCGTAAGGTAGAAGGAGGAGGAAAATTGATGATGGCTTCAACCTTCAACGGATCCACCCGGATCCTTTGCGTGGAAACAATAAAGCCTAGAAGTCATCCAGAATCCACACAAAAAGCACATTTATGTGGATTCAATCGTATACGATAATATCRACATCATAGGAAAATGGCTCRTAAGTGTGCCGGGTGATCTTGAGGACGCATAGAATATGTTGGTAAATCATCAAGATAAGGTTGTACAATATGCTTAATATCGTAAAAGGCATAAGGCATAGCTTGTTGAAAAGTCGCACCAGCATTCTTGACACCGAAAAGGATTTTTTGGCATGCGAAGGTACCCCAAGGGAAAATAAAAGTGGTTTTATGTTGATCTGCGGGTAAAATATTGATTTGATTATAGCCAGAAAATCCATCCATCAAAGAGAAGACTTCACATCCGGCACAATCATCAACTATATGGTCGACGAAAGGGATTGGATAATTATCTTTAGGACAAGCCTTGTTAATATCCCTATAATCAACACAAACACAGATCGTTCCTTGTTTCTTCATGACCGTAGCTAGATTGGATACCYAATCAATCAATGCTATAGGGTAGACAAAACCAGCTTTAAGAAGTTTCTCAACTAACAGTTTGATTGCAACAGCTTTTCTTGGATGAAATGGGCGAAGTCATTGTTGAACGAGCTTAGCATTAGGGTATGTCTTARTTTCATGTACAACAATATCTGGATCAATTCCAGGCATCTCTTTTTAACTCCATGTAAATACATCACGAAATTTTTGGAAAAGGGCCTTGTAAGTTTGGATCTCATCAGGATATTTCCCAAGCTCCCTTCATACAAAACATCACGTGTTGGTTCATAAACTGGGGGGGAATTAATAACTGTGGACAGATTCAAAATCCGTCGGTAACTCTCTATAGTCTCAAGTTCGAGGAAGAGAATATAACAATGATTTCCATCATCTCATGGTGTGTATTCCACAAACATAACTGCCATTATTGTTTCATCGGTTTGAAATATCGTATGAAATGGATAAGGAGAGGTATCAAAAGGAGAGTGAGAAGAGGGAKATGATGATTGAATATCCTAACAATTCAATTCAACTGGACTTAGTGGCATTTGGTCTCCATAACGAGGACATTCTTTCAAGCTAGGTATTATCCAAGGGTCATAGGACTCAAGAATTTCGCCAACACTGGTCAAAAACATGTTAATAAAAGCGATAAAAGGAGGAGGAACATYGGGTGGTAGAATGGGAAAAGTGTCCATTAACAATGAATCTTTCAAAAGAACTGCACGAACATTCTCGTAACTGGGAGGTGGTTTTTCTATGAAAGGAACATTACTAGTGCATGAATCAAAGCTAAAAAAGGCTAGTTGATAGACTGTAACAACTTTACCTTGGTGAGGGAAATGTATCACGYGGAAAAGAGTATATACAACYGCGCACATAGCATCAATCCGACTACGACCAAGTAAGAGGTTGTAATCAAGAGGTGCATCAAATACCTCAACCTCAACAGTAACTGATTTCCCTTCCAACGCAATAGATAATGCAGGCAGTACACTGTAAGGCTTAAAACTAGTACCATTAAAAGATTTTAATGTGGTATGTGACTCGGTAAGGGCAGGAGAGCCAATGGATTTCCAACAGGTGATGCACATGATGCAATTCGATGTTGATTAATTGGGTTGGTTGTCATTTATGTCAACCCTTGAAGAAATTCCGGTAGCGAATTCCGGTAGCACAAAGGTTTGGGTAATGGACCCAAGTTTGTTTGATGTATAGTGGTATGAGTTTTGATATATTTGCAGGTAAGACTATTCTAGATATATAGTACATGTCATGCCATTTCCGGTGGTATGTGAAACATCACATAACTCCTCACGGTTTGAGAGTTATGGCCTTACGAAGTTGAAAGACCCTCATATGATTGGCTTGAAACCCCAAAAGGTAAAAAAATCAAAGTGCTTACAAAGAAAAAAATTATTTAAATAATAAAGTGAATTGACAAAGTCAAAGAGGATTATTTAAATAATAAAGTGAAGTGACAAAGTCAAAGATGATTATTTAAATACTAAAGTGAAGTGACAAAATCAAAGAGGACTATTTAAATAATAAAGTGAAGTGACAAAGTAAAGGAGGATTATTTAAATAATAAAGTAAATAGAGAAATTTCTAATTATGGAAAGTGGTTATAAGAAGGTTAACCCTAAAATGAGGAAAATGGGTTAAGTGGTCAAGTGGCTATTGGATACATGGACAAGTGGCAAATCGGGCAAAGTTGGACATAAGTGACTATGTGGACAAAGTGGCCTAGAATATGCTTCTAAGGAAGCTACTTGGAGAGTATAAATAAGAGGCAAGGCTCTCTCATTTTAATCACACTTGAGCATATTGAATATCTATAGGTGACTAAGGTAACCAAAGGATATTTAAGCTGAATTTCAGAGGGAATGTGAAGTAAAGAAGGCTAAAATTCAAGGGAGGATAAATTCTTTTGATGATGCTTTCTAAGGTATGTTATTTATAGGTCATCTCACCATTTTCGCAATAACCTTTTTTCTAGAATGATTTAGACCGTGAAATTGGGAGGCCATTGAGGAAACATATCCAAGTAGATGTGGTACGAATTTCATATTTTGTTTCGTTTTATTTTTGGTGTTACACTCCGTGGAAAATAGGGTTTGTGGCTAGTCTTGAAACTAGTCTAAAACAGATGTTTCGGGTAAAAACATCATAAATTCTTCATAACAGATCCAAATTTAGTAAGACCAAATGTGTTGGTTAGAGTACAATCTATAGTATTATGTGTAAAATTTTCATATCCATACAACAAATATTTCGTGGGGGGCACGCTCTACAAGTTCACTCTCTAGCATAAGCCAGAATTCAACAAGTTATGCCATTTTTGCTATAACTCCTTTTCTGAGAGGTTCCAAGTAGTGACACCTGGAGGAATTGCATAAAACACACTGAAGAACATTGTGTACTATTTTCATATCTTTATTCATTACAGGTACATAATTATGATTATTTCAAGTTAGGATTGTTGACTAATCCAAAACCAGTCATGTGAGACTAAAGTAAAGTTTGATGAAAATGTTAGTCTCTTGTTGTTAAAGTTAAGGAAGGTTTTCAAGTTGAGGTACATGTTTGTGAACGATTGATATGCTTTTTTGTGGTACAAGTTGATTACAGGTTGGTGCATGTTGATGCACTTGTTTATGGTACAGGTTGATCATAGGTTGAGGTACAGGTTGATGCATGGTTGATACATGGTTCAGGTTGTTGGTACAGGTTGTTTAGTGCAGGTTTATTGGTACATGTTTATAGAAATATATCTCACATTGATAGTGTGACAGTGGTTACATCATTCTACTTATACTTTAGGGAGGTTGGACGGGGCAAGGACAAGTGGTTGTAGCCACCTTTTGGTTGTAGCCGGAGAATATAGGGGGTCGTATCCTCCTTCTGGTTGTAGCCACCTTTTGGTTGTAGCCGGAGAATATAGAGGGTCGTATCCTCCTTCTGGTTGTAGCCAGAGAATTGGGGAGTTGGAGCTTACCTCAAGTTGTAGCCTGAGAAACTACGGGGTTGGAGTCTCCTTCCAGTTACAGCTAGAAAACAAAGGATGTTGGTGCTTCCAATGAATGTAATTCTTCCAGACATATAATAAAAATCATTATGTGGTTTTTTCCCACTTTGGGTTTTCACGTAAAAACACTAGTGTACTATGTATGTGTATGATTGTTCATTTGTTCATTGTTTATTTACTTTGAAAATATTGGATGATAATGCTACATTGATATACCACTTGCATTATATGGTTAAAAAATATTAGATTTGTCTATTACTGATTCACCCCCCCTCTCAGTAATCCAACAATTGGTATCAGAGCAGGTTCCTTTAAAAATCAGTTTAACCATTGAAAGGTAGATCATGGAGAGAAACAACATGTATAAAAATGGAATACCATAGTTTTATGGACATAAGTATGCATTTTAGAGCATAAGGATGAAGACATATATACAGGCACAAGGATTTGGAATTTCGCAATCAATTGTAGATGGATACACAGCACCAGCAGTTCCGTCGACAAATGACAAAGTAGTGAAACTCGGTCAGAATAATTCCAAATCCACAAATGCACTTCTGAATGGTCTTGGAGTATCGGTATTCACCAAAGTTTCACATTGTAAATCTGCTAAAGAGATTTGCGACAAACTTCGAAATATTTATGAAGGAGATTCAAAAGTCAAAGCAACAAAGCTTCAAACTTACAGAGGTCAGTTCGAACAACTAAAGATGAAGGAAGATGAGAATATTGCATCTTACTTTTTACGAGTCGATGAAACAGTAAATTAAATATTGGGATTGGGAGAAGAAATCAAAGAATCTATAATTTTTCAAAAGGTACTAAGATCTCTTCCTATGAGATTTGACCCTAAGATATCAGCACTAGAAGAAAGAGAAGATCCAAACTCAATAAGCATGGATGAACTACATGGAATCTTCACAGCATATGAAATGAGAACTAAACAAGAAAATATAGATATAAAAGAAGCAGCCTTCAAAGCATCCAAAAGGTCAAAGCAAAAAGAAAAAGAACATAGAAGCAGCAGTGACGTCTCGGAAGATGATGAAGAAGTGACCAACTTTGTCAGAAGATTGAACAAGGTAACCAACGGCAGGTATAGAGGTAAGCTTCCTTTGATTTGTTTTAATTTTGATGGTATAGGTCACTTTTCTAACAAATGTCCTCATAAGAAAAAGAGAAATGATGAAGGTTACTCAAATAGCAAACAAACATATAAAGGAAAAAGAACCACGAAGAAAGTTTTCAAGAAAATCTTATGCACCAAAGAAGACATCTCATCATCAGATGAAGATGAAGTCAGTGACAGTGAGACAAAAAGAGTTCTATTCATGGTAGTAGAAGACTATGATAAAGAATAATCCAAAGAAGAATATGAATAGGTTGAAGAAGAATATGAAGAGGCAGAAGTTGACTATCGAGAAGAATTGTTGTGTTCCATAGAAGTTATCATAAGAGAAAAGAAGAAAAAGAAGAAACTATAAGTGGAACTAGAAAAGAAAGAAGACACTCAAGAACTAGAACAAATGATCACAAATTTGAAGGTTCAAATTGAAGAAGATAAAATAATTGCAAAAACACTCAAAGAACAGCTAGAAGGAAGAGACGGGATCGTTGGAAATTTGGAAGAAGAAATTTTCACATTAAGAAAGGATCTTCAAAATAAAAATATGCAGAACAACTCAAAATCTTTGAATGACATTATTAGCAATCAAAAACCTCATTATGACAAGTCTGGACTTAAATACAATAAGACAGAAAAGGGATTAAGCACCAAAACAACAGAACAAGAAACATGTCCAAAAAGCTATGTAGAAACAATCAAAGGGGATAAGAAAGTATACAAAGAAAATTACAGGGACACTCCTCCACCGAGAAGATTCGGATTTCAGAATCAATGAGTGACAGAAACAGACAGGCCTCAATAAGAAGAAGGATTCATAAGAGTACCTCCTTTCAAAAGATCTTCAACTCCCAGGTATCAAACTATCTTTTTTGGTTTATGTTATGCATGTAATAATTTTGGACATAAAGTTGTGAATTGCAGAGCTAACAACATGAACATAAACAACTTTGAAATTCATACACAAAAGGGTTATCCAAGAAGGCCTAGTGAAATACAGAGAAGAAGTTCCAATGCTAGAAATGTAACAACTTTGGACACATGCCCAAATATTGCAAAATGGCACTCCATCCTAGAGAACCACAACAGAATAACAACAGTCATAGACATGAACCTTAGAAAATGACATGGATAAGAAAGCATAATCAATATAGCAATGAAGAATGCACTCACTCTACAAGCTAAGTAGAAGAAACGTGGTTGGTATGTTGACAATGGTTGTTCAAAACACATGACAGGTGATAGAGACAAGTTTAATACATTAAGAAAGGAAAGAGATGGACAGTCTCCTTCGGAAATGATGATTCAGCTAAAATCATTGGAAAAGGCACAGTCATAATTGGGAACAAGAATACAAAGGTAGAAAATATTCTACTAGTAGAAGATATGAAAAATAATCTTCTAAGTGTGAGTCAAATGTGTGACCAAGGTCATAAAGTTACTTTCGATTCACAAAAGTGCGAGATAAGAAAAGAAGGTTCAGGAAAATTGATTGCAACAACTGTGAGAACTTCAAGCAACATATATGTATTAAGTGAAATTGGAAATGAAAAGTGTTGCCTAGGAAAGAAAGATGAAAGTTGGTTATGGCATAGAAGAATGGGTCACATACATTTTGATAACCTTGTTAAAGTCAGAAAAAGGGAAGCAGTTAAGGAAATGCCCCAGATCACAAAACCAGCCAACACTTTATGCAAGCATTGTCAACAAGGAAAGCAAACAAAGACCAGGTTTAAATCAAAAGAATATTCAATGACAAGACCACTATAAATTGTGCATACTGATCTATTTGGACCAACTACAACAAAGGGTTTAAAAGTTGAGAAATACTTTATGTTATTAGTTGATGATTGTACAAGAATGACTGCAGTTTTCTTTCTCAGGAATAAGTCATAAGCTTTTGAAAACTTCAAGGTCTACAAGGAAATGGTTGAAAATGAAATGGATTCAAAAATCAAATGCTTGAGATCTGATAATGGAGGAGAGTTCACTTCAAAGGAATTTATGGACTACTGCAGCATGCATGGAATAAAAAGGCGATTATCTGTTGCTAGGACACCTTAACATAATGGAGTTGTTGAAAGAAAGAACAGGATAGTACATGAAATGGATTGAACAATGCTAATGGATTCCAAATTGACAGATACATTTTGGACACGCAAAGTGCACACAACATTTCACATTCAAAACAGATTAATGCTCATAAAAAATACTGACAAAACTCCCTACGAGCTCTGGAAAGGAAGACCAACAAATGTGAAGCACTTCAGAGTTTTTGGAAGAAAATGCTACATCAAAAGAGAAGATGACAGAATGGGAAATTTTGACTCTCTTGTGGACAAAAGAGTACTTGTTGGTTACTCAAGTGCAAGGAAAACATACAAGTGTTACAACTTGAGATTGAACAAAGTAGTGGAAAACATCAACGTAACAATGGAAAAAACAGGTAGACAAGAATTAAAGGAAGAAGAAAATGAATCAATGGAATAGCTTTAGGAAGAAGAAGCAGAAGATGAAAAAGAAGTAGAAGGGGAAGATAAGGAGGATTTGATAGAAGTAAAAGAGAAATTTCAGCAAGTGCTTCCAAATACACCTAGTAGATGAGTACAGAAGAATCATCCTTCAGATCATATTATCAGAAACAAAGATGTGGGAGTTGAGACTAGAAGAAGAATCCGTTCACTATAACAAACACACCTAGCACTCTCATCTATGATCGAACCAACTTGTTTTGAAGAGGCCAACAAGGATGAATTTGGAATAAGGCCATGGATGAATAATTGGATCAAATAGAGAAAAATGACACTTGGGAATTGGTTCCAAGACCAAAGGATAAGAATGTGATTGACACAAAGTGGGTATACAAGAATAAATTGAATGAATATGGACACTTTACAAGGAACAAAGCTAGATTGGTATGTAAAGGATATGCACAGGTTGAAGGAATTGATTTTGAAGAGACATTTTCCCCAGTTGCCAGAATGGAAGAAATTTGATTGCTTTTAGCTTATACATGCTCCAAAAATATTAAAGTGTATCAGATGGACGTAAAATCAGTTTTTATGAATGGGGAACTTGAAGAAGAAGTCTACATTGAACAACAAGAAGGATTTCAATTGTCAGAGAATGCAGATTATGTGTGTAAATTAAAGAAGGCCTTGTATGGTCTAAAACAGGATCCTAGAGCATGGTACTCTAGACTGGATAAATATCTACAATAGGCAGGGTTCAAAAAAGGAAGTGCAAACAACAATATCTATATCAAGGTAACTCAAGATAGTATTTTATTAATTGA
>JASDQU010587189.1:4955-18059 GCA_032191745.1 Picea mariana | reverse complement strand
GTGTTGTACATAGGTTATATGGATGAAACAAACTCTGACAGATATACAGGTTGAGTATGATGAGCCCATTCCAATATATTGTGATAATACAAGTGCCATCGGTATCTCAAAGAACTTGGTGATTCACTCCAAGATGAAGCACATTCCAATCGAGTATCACTTTCTACGAGAACAGGTTGTAGAAAAGAACATCAAAGTTGAATATGTGGGCACAAAAGAATAAGTGACAGACATATTTACAAAACCGCTTCCACAGGAAGCCTTTGAGTATCTTTGCCAGATACTCAGAGTTATTTATACTCCAAAATGAATTCTTTTGAATGATTAACTTATATGTCTTAGATATACATGAGGAAGCACCATAAAGAGGACAGTTCAGGTTGGGAGATCAAATGAGTCAGTTAGGGGGAGCAGCCCCGAATGGAAAGATACCTTTGCCATTGATGAAAAAGGGGGAGAGATTTATCAGATGCAGAGGACAGAGGCATAGTTCCAAGGGGAGTGTTGGTCACAGAAATGTAGGCATGGTTCCAGGGGGAGCATCAGTGATATGATTTCTGTATTGCATCAGAGTGTTGCCATCAATGCCAAAGGGGGAGATTGTTGATTAATTAGGTTGGTTTTCATTGATGTCAAACCTTGAAGAAATTCCGGTAGCACAAAGGTTTGGGTAATGGACCCAAGTTTGTTTGATGTATAATGGTATGAGTTTTGATATATTTGCAGGTAATACTATTCTATATCGATAGTACATGTCATGCCATTTCCGTTGGTATGTGGAACATCACATAACTCCTCACGTTTTGAGATTTATGGCCTTAAAAAGTTAAAGGACCCTCATATGATTGGCTTGAAACCCCAAAAGGTCAAAGAAGTCAAAGTGCTTTCAAAGAAAAAATTATTTAAATAATAAAGTGAAGTGACAAAGTCAAAGAGGATTATTTAAATAATAAAGTGAAGTGACAAAGTCAAAGAGGATTAGTTAGATTATAAAGTGAAGTGACAGTCAAAGAGGATTATTTGAATAATAAAGTGAAGTGACAAAATCAAAGAGGACTATTTAAATAATAAAGTGAAGTGACAAAGTCAAGGAGGATTATTTAAATAATAAAGTAAATAGAGAACTTTCTAATTATGGAAAGTGGTTATAAGAAGGTTAACCCTAAAATGAGGAAAATGGGTTAAGTGGTCAAGTGGCTATTGGATACATGGACAAGTGAAAAATTGGGTAAAGTTGGACATAGGTGACTATGTGAACAAAGTGGCTATGTGGACAAAGTGGCCTAGAAGATGCTTTTAAGGAAGTTACTTGGAGAGTATAAATAAGAGGCAGGGCTCTCTCATTTTAATCACACTTGAACATATTGAATATCTATAGGTTACTAAAGTAACCAAAGGATATCTAAGCCGAATTTCAGAGGGAAGGTGAAGTAAAGAAGGCTGAAATTCAAGGGAGGATATATTCTTTTGATGATGTTTTCTAAGGTATGTTATTTACAGGTCATCTCACCATTTTCGCAATAAACTTTTTTCAATAATGATTCAGACCATGAAATTGGGAGGCCACTGAGGAAACATATCCAAGTAGCTATGGTACGAATTTCAAATTGTGGGTCATTGTATTTTTGGATTTACACTCTGTGGAAACTAGGGTTTGTGGCTAGTCCTGAACATAGTCTAAAACAGGTGTTTCAAGTAAAAATGTTATAACTTATTCATAATAGATCCAAATTCAGTAAGAACAAATKTTTTGGTTAGARTATAGTCTATAGTATTCTATGTAAAATTTTCAAATCCATAAAAAAAATATTCCGTGCGGGGCATGCTCTACAATTTTKCTCTCTAGAATAAGCCAGAATTCAACAAGGTATGTCATTTTTGCTATAACTCCTTTTATGAGATGTTCCAAGTAGTGAAACCTGGAGGAATTGCATAAAACAMATTGAAGAACATTGTGTACTATTTTCAGATATTTATTCATTACAGGTGCATATTTATGATTATTTCAAGTTAGGGTTGTTGACTAGTCCAAAACTAGTTATGTGAGACTAAAGTAAAGTTTGATGAAAATGCTAGTCTCTTGTTGTTAAACTTAAGGAAGGTTTGTAGGTTGAGGTACAAGTTGGTGCATGGTTGATTCACTTGTTTATGGGACAAGTTGATTACAGGTTTTTTGGTACAGGTTGGTGCATGGTTGATGCACTTGTTTATGGTACAGGTTGATCACAGGTTGAGGTACAGGTTGATGCATGGTTGATACATGGTTCAGGTTATTGGTACAGGTTTTTTGGTACAGTTTTACAGTAGTATATCTCATAGTGATAGTGTGACAGTGGTTCCATCATTCTACTTATACGTCAAGGCATTTGGACAAGGCAAGGACAGGTGGTTGTAGTCAGAGAACATAAAGGGTTGTAGCCAGAGAATTGGGGAGTTGGAGATTCCCTCAGGTTGTAGTCTGAGAAACTAGGGGCTTGGAGCCTCCTTCCAGTTGTAGCTAGAAAACAAAGGATGTTGGTGCTTCTAATGAATGTAATTCTTCAAGACATATAAGAAAAAGTATTATGTTGTTTTCTCCCGCTCTGGGTTTTCACGTAAAAACACTGGTGTATTGTGTATGTGTATGATTGTTCATTTGTTCATTGTTTATTTACTCTGAAAATATTGGATGATAATGCTACATTGATATAACACTTTCATTATATGGTTAAAAAGGATTAGATTTCTTTATTACTGATTCACCCCCCCTCTTAGTAATCCAACAGTCGAAGCCCCTTCATCAACAATTGTTCGACAATGTTCTTTGTTTCCACAATTATTTATATTTGAAAAGCTAATTGATGAGGGAGTCATGGAATGTGATCTTCCAAGTCAAATATTATCAAATTCATATTAGTAGAATAGATTCCACCAATATCCTTTAACAACGCCTTTCGTTGAGTAGGACAACTTTGAAGGACTTCAAGAACCGACATCACAGAAGGTCCCTGTGCAAGATCTTCCATAATAATGTAGTTTTGAGATGCACGTGCATGTGATGACTTACGAATGATTCCCTTAGGAGATGGATGGATGATTTTATTAGGACTAAGGCATTCAAGATGAAGAGGACCATTGGTAGGCAGAGCCAATGGAGGAGGTTGATCATCAACTTTCTCTTTAGAAGGAGAATAATCTTTGGTTTGAGTAGCAACTGTAACTTTGTTTTTCTTGGAGTCACCAGTAAACATAAGCACATAAGAGCTGGTAAAGCGAGAATTTTGGTCATGAATGAAAAGTTGGGTCTGTTGTTGAGAAGGAAAAGGTTGTGACAAAACAATAGGCGTAGGGGGAGTTCTGGTTCCTTGGAGGAATCGAATAACTTCTGCACGTCTCGGAAAATCTTTCGTGTAATGGTCCTCACCGCAGATAAGGCAAGGATAACGAGGTTTTCTCTTTTCTTTATCATCAGTAGATTGAGTTTTTTATTTATCTGGTTGTTGATTATTAGTTTTATCCTCTTTATTCTTACCCTTCTCTTTCTTCTTATTTTGAGATTTAACGATAATCGTAGACTGGACCGTATTGACCTCAGAGGTTTTACCAAGAAAGGGAGCAGGAGGAGTAGCATTTTGTACACTAGTAGTAGTAGGCTTGGGACTAAAATGATTGACTTGTTTGGACTGAGTCTCAACATGAAAAGTGTCAATCACACTATCAGCAGCATGAGATGCTACTGGAAGTGTTGGGGTTGGATTTGTAGACGGGCGAGGAGTATCATGGATCAAGTCATATAATGTGCATGTTTGAAAATAAACAAGATCCAAGTATTGAGCATGACTGATCGCATGTTATTCAGTAACGACACCCTCATGGAAACAAGGACCGATGAGTGATTTAGTGAACCACTCATCCAATAATTGATCAGGAAGAGGAACTTTTGTTAATCGTTGTCTCCTCCTCCACTCATGAATATGATCTGAGATGTGGGTAGAAGAGGATTGTTTAAATGAACTTAAAATTTTCGTTCATGTCTCATATCGTATCAGTAATTGTTAATGTTTCAATAAATACATGGCTAAGGTATTGAAATCATTGAAGAAATCTCTTGGAAATTTGATGTACCATTTGGCAGTTGAACCCGTAAGAGTGCGTTGGAAAAGACGTAGTCGGATGGAGTCATCCATCAAGGAGTTGGATGAGAACCAAAGATGAAATGTCATGACATGATTATTTGGATCTTCTTCGATCAACCGTCAAACTTGGGAATGTATGATGGTAATTTGGCAAGTATAACTGGCCAATAAGGAGAATGCAAGATAGGATCATTCAAAATTCTAGATAAATCTGGTAAACCCAAAGTAGCTAGAAATGGAAATTGTTTGTTTACCTAAGGAAACTAGTAATTTTGGGGAGGAAATCCCACAGGTATACCAGTAGGACCATAAGCAGTTTGCAAAGAGTTAGAGGGTCCTGTCAAATTTGGTTGAGGAGGATTTTGAGTCAAATGGCCAACATTAGTATGTTTATTTGGCATGTCATCTTGGAAAGGTGCATTGGATTGAAAATATTGACCCCAGGTAGGGTTTACAGTTCCTGGAAAAGTTTTCTTGAGATAAGAGGGTACAAAAGAATTGGTTAGAAGAGTTTTCCCCCCATGCAGTTGTTGATTTCCTTATAAAGGGAAATTCCAAGGTTGTGTTTGTAATCAAGGTGTATGTTTCCCGTAAACTGGGTTGTGTCCCTCAACATGGGGTTTTCCCCCAACTTGAGGTTGACCTCCAACTTGGGGTGGACCCCTCGATGAGTATCCTCCAACTAGAAGTTGAAAACCAGAAGTAAAAAAATGGCTTGTGCCTCCAAGCAAATTGGAGCTACTTGGGCCAAGATGATTAGATCCTCCAAGTGGTGGAGGAATACTAGGCCCTCCGAATAAAACCTGGGTAGGAGAGGGAACAAAACCTCTAGCAGCATTATACCTAGGTGGAACAAAAAGACTAGGTCCTCTAGATGGACCCTAGTTAGGATTAGTAATAGAACTACTAAGAGAATTATACCGAGGTGGAAGTGATGGATTTGATCTAAGCGGAAGTGGTGTTCCAATAGGATCTTGAATTGTTATCGAACTTCCAGCAAAAAAGGTTGCAACTTGTGGTACGGTGGTAAGGTTAGTGAACTGGAGAGGAAGAATTGTATGTGTACCAACCAACAATGGGTTTTAAACCATAATAATATTACTTGATGTGCCAGTAAAATGATTTAGAGGTATTGCATAAGCAGTAGAAGTAATAGATACGTGTGGTGGCGTAGGTTTCTTTGGACGCATACCTATTTTATCAAAAATATCATGTCCCGAGGCAATCCTCCAGAAAGAATGGATTGGGACTGGACTGGGATTAAAAATTCTAGAATTTTGAACCGAGGTTCTAAATGATTCACTATGAAATGGTGGTTCATCAACACCAGACTCTATGAAAGTTCCCGAAGGTATTCTAGTGTAGTCTTCAGCAACACCATCTCCCAAAGAGTTTATTCTGAGTAAAACAAGGTCTTGAATAACATTCAATAATGGATTTACAGGGAGTGTTGATTCAACCTATGGAGTAGAACTCATGATCTCAGAGGATACATCGTTATTGACTGCTCCTTCAGGAGAAGGACCCTCTAGTGAATTAGGAATCAAGGGGATGTATTCTTCGAGTTCTTCTGGAGGCAATCCTTGCATCCTACGTGAATGACGAGGGTCGATGTTGGCCACACCCAATAAAGAGTAAAAAATACCTATGGCCAACTAGAGAAAACAAACAAAACTTCACTAATAAAATCTAGATATCAAGCACACAAACAAACCTTCTTATTTTGAAATCACTAGTTGGTGATGAAATCCAACATCGCGAGATCAAGACAAGAAGGGGTTGGGGTAAAGTGGGTGGAAAAGTTACATTGATGGCCTGCTTAATAGACTTACACCCTGGTGCATAATCCCACACATAATAGTGGGTATACCCTCCAAGGAGCCCGAGTGATTTTAGCCAACGTCGATTCCAAGTACCGTGAAGACTTTCCCCTCCACGGTCACCTCATGTAAAGACCCTAAATATGTGGGCTACTAAGGTTACCAATTATGAGAATGATACTTGGGGAAGTAGTCGACAGTCTGATATATGTGCAAGAGCAGGGTATCTAAGCCTGAAATCTCCTCGAGAAGGTCCCCACGGGATTTTCTTCTCAAGTGACCCCCAATAATACGTGCATTAACTACACTAGGAATAACAAAGTAGGGTGAGTAACTCTGTTGGCCTTAATGCAACCTCGTGATTGACCCTTGTGTTAGAATGGCTTCCAAGGACAAAATGTAGCAAGTGGATTTAACTCTCCCTATCATAAGATGTTATTGTTTATTTTGATGCTTTGGAGAGTATTCCTCACAACCTATTCCAAAGAGCTATCCCTAGCTAATGTTGGTGTACAAGAGTTATAGAAAATAAAAGTTACTAGATAAATTTTAAAATTACGCTTAATTTTAATGGTTTTTCTTTAACTCAAAAAGGAAGCGGAGATGAAACTGATGAAATGTTTGACCTTGACTCAAAAATATGCAAAGAGAGATGAGTTGCAATTTTTTTGTTCGATGAACTCTAATTACATAAGAGAGAAGGTTATTTTTTCCAGACTACAGCAAGTTGAAAAATATAATTCCTTTAAACTTTGAACAATCTTGATGCCAAACAATCAAAGCTATCAAATTTTCCAATTTTCTCTTTCAAACAAAAGCTAGAAAGCAAAAAGTTTCTTGTAAACACTATGAATATACAGGTAATTTTCAATTATTTTTCTTTTTAATAAAAATAGAGATTTGAATCAAGCAAAAAGAAAAAGTTGTTCAAGAAAATGAATACACTCACAATGCAATTCCCCAAACTTAACTCATGATACGACCAAACGTATAATAGAAAGAAAACATATTTGTTTAATGAAATCAAAAATCGTTTTCTAATCAACAACAATCAAAAACTCAGAAAAAATCATTAACAATTTAACTGACAAGAACTCAAGGATGAAACCCAGAGATTATACCCTTGTAGCAATAAGTGAAAATTAAAACTTTGAAGCTTACGAAAAATACTCTCAAAAGTTGAGAAATAATCAAGATCGGTTAAAAATTACAAACCAAGTTGTGAATAATCATTCAATAGGACCACAAATTCACTCCAAGAAATGATAAAAAATGTCAGTAAAAAGAAAGATTGATTGTCACTCAAAAATTTCTTTAGGAATCGTCGCAGGTAGCAGAAGGACATGGTGTGATGATCAGGGATCATCGTAGGTAGTAGAAAGACATAGTGTGACATCGTCGCATTGGTTTTCACAGCAGGGTGCAATGACTAAAAATTGAGAAAAATGAAAAAATGATAGGATTTTTCAATGAACTTTTAGGACGTGAGAGTCAACATGGATCACCCAATGACTCAGAGAATGAAAAATCAATAAAAGCAGGCAAGCCAAAAGCAAAAAGAAATCAAATACCAAAAGAGGGCGTTCCCCAGTATGGTCGCCAATTTTGTTACTGGACAAATCGGTAAGTGCTTACGCAAACTAATCTCCCTAACTTCAACAAGAAATTAGAACAAAACATAGCAGCATACAAGCTTCTCCTTAGATTTCATTGTAATGTAAACTAGTTCAATGAGGGATAAATGGCATACCGTTTAAACATCATTTCATCCTTGCTAGTGTTGTCCTTGCTCTATCTTTAAGTTTGCGGGATGTTGAACCTATTAAGAAGCACAAACTAACAAAGAGAGAGAGACAAACATATATATTCCAATGAAACCTATGCATAAGATCAAGGAGTTATGCAATAAAAATGGCAACACTTTTATAGGGAAGAAATGTATTACTGCATTATATTGATGAAAGTGGAAAATACAACCTATGCCTTGATGTTGCAAGCTGTAATGTCCCCACTTTGGGACATCATTACATTACAAAGGTTTATGATGACCAGAGTATCCAGATGGATGTTATAGCGAGTACAGGTATTATTAAGAGGCATTTTGGGATCCGTCTTGCATCTCTCAACCCATTTCATCATTATGATCCATTCTGCACAAGTTGTCTTTGGTTTCGTTGCATTCCGACAATTTCTGTGATTTTGAGTATTTTGAGCTATAAGTCGATTAAATTCACTAAAGAGGTCATTTTGGGCACATTACTTGGAGGAACCTCTAAGTGTAATAGCTCATTGGAATCGGGAAAAGAAACATGACAGGATGGCATGGCTAGAAGTGACTTTCAGTGGCTAGGGAAGCCACAAGGAGAGATAAGGCACTTTTCAGAGGTAAAAAGGTTAATTAATTAATTAAAGTGATTTAATTAATTAATAAAATATTAATAAAATGAAAGTCACTTTGGAGGGAGAAGGTGAGGAGGAAGTATAAAGGAAATGCAAGGGCCTTTATTCATTCATTCATGTATGTCTATCATTATGATATCTGGCTTCTAGCTAGAGGGCCCATCTCTTGGGGGTTTTGAGGGTTTTGACTTAACAAACCCTAGAGGCTGATTCGGTGGTGAAAGATTCCACCTAGCTTGTCCCAAGCTTGGTCTCAGAGATGCAATATGCTCCCACACCATTCTAGTTCCAGATCTACTCAGTTGCAGGAGGATTCTACATCAGTTACATGTGTAGATAGAGAGAGGGTACACCATTGGGGGTTTCTAGAAAGGGGGATGCACCATTTATTGAAGGAAGGTTCGTTACAGGAGTTTGAGAGATCCCTTAGAGATTTGAGAACTTTGGTTTTACTTGCAGGTCCTTGGCCATGATTTCTAGTACATCTTGAGAGAGTTCTATGGTACAGATTATTTCCTAGAGCATTGGGACGAATTGGAGAGAAGGAGGACGTTTTGGAGATTCATATCTATTCAGTTTGGAGGGGTTATACTTCAGATCTGACCCTGAGACTTCACATAGTGACTTGCAGTGTCCTGGTCTATCTTTCTAGCAAGTTTTAGGGCATTTGGAGGCCTCCTTCATCAGGGCCAAAATTATAGGGTTTCACAGTTTTAGGAGGGCGCAACTCCATTGGAAGATTCAACATTTGGAGGAGTTTCCCTTGTTATTTCGGTTTGATATTTCAGGAGGGTATTCAACTCATCCTGATCTACAGTTAGGCATCTTCAGCGTAGAATTTGGAGGTCTTTGATAGTAGGTCTAAATTATTGAGGGTTTCAATCTTCTACTAGAGTGTGGCATCTTCCAGCTTGGGGATTTGGCACTCATACGACCCAGATCTACTCTTGCATCAGTCTTCATTGGATATTCATCCTTTGGAGGCTTGGAGCATTTTGTAGCAGCTCTTATCTTCTAGCCATCACATGTGCATTCCAGATCGGCATCTTCATTGTGGCAGGTTCTTCTACTTATGAATAAAATCAAGTTTGAGATGTGTTGGCTTGTCTA
Source organism: Picea mariana (assembly GCA_032191745.1). Taxonomy (NCBI): domain Eukaryota; kingdom Viridiplantae; phylum Streptophyta; class Pinopsida; order Pinales; family Pinaceae; genus Picea; species Picea mariana. Next base: position 8,614 of record JASDQU010587189.1, on the reverse strand, counting down.
TCATATTGCATATGGTTGAGGTATGTTCCATGATTGTATCTTCTTGTTTATTGTTGCAACACACATATATAGCATCAACTAAAACATTAAGGCCGAAATCAAGAGGCCATCCTGCAATATAACACATGTAAACAAGTAGATCAGCAAAGTGTTTGATGAAATGCCACAACCAACAAAGTTTTAAAAAGACATCCAAAACCATGATGTTCCTTGCATATTGGCTTGGAAACATTACAGTGGTATCAAAGCTTAGATTCCTACCAGCCAGTGGGAATTAGCACATGCATGCAGAGCCATAAAAGGGTCTTCCAAAAGGAGAAATGGATGAGATATCCTTTGAGATAACATGCTTGGAGATAATATATTCTGGCCTTGGCAAGGAAACTAGGGCTCTAATAACCTTTTCTCGGTATGTAGCCTACAGAAATCCCAGTTGGAGAAAAGAGGATACTTTACATGGGATCATCTTAGTAGATAAAAAGAGAAGAGCAGCAGCTAGATGGTTGGAAGAACAGAGAAACCCCATTCCCGTTAGGAGCATGCAACCTTGCCACTATTGCAAGGGGTCGTGGGAACCAGATCATAGGTGAAGGGGTAAGGATCAAAAGCACACTATTGAGGCACACTATGACAGTGGTGATGAGAGATGTGAGGATGGAGCGATAGATGCTGATTTGGGATAGTTTTATGATGATAGTGACTCTTGCATAGAGGCCAGTGATAGTGACTCTTGCACAGAGGTTGATGATTCTGACACGCTTGAGGAGGATGGTGACCCTTGTATAGTGAATAGACAGTTAGAGGAACAGGATGGTGGCACCGATGTTTCAGCAGACATATCACATGGTGTTGATGACTCTACACCTCAGCAGAGTGATGACACTAGTATGGATTTACACATGTTGGCACCTATATCTGATGAGCTTCCTATGAGGGTTGTGACACATTTATCATCCTTTCAGGCACCCACGATAGCCACAACACATGAGGATACCAGTAGTATGTTAGATATGATGGAGGAGCCTTGTGTGAGGGATGCACCCCATGGACATGTAGATCCACTGATCCAGGAGGAGGTATAGGATGTACATATAGTTGACCTTACACATATAGATCAGCATAAGGAGATTGAGCCACAACTTTTGGAGACTCCATTAGTTGAACAAATTGTGGAGACTGACAGGTTGATGGAGCACTTATTTCCAGGGTCGTCCTGCAGTGATGAGGATGCACTCCTTATTAGTCGAGATGACCATAGCACGTGTCTGGACACATCTATATGGGATCCAGGTGTAGATGATAGTAGCAGGGTGAGTGCACATGAGGATACGACGGCTCATACAAGATACAGTGTGATTCAGAGAGAGATAGCATCTAGTGATGGGATCCAGTGGCATACAGGAGGACCTAGCAGCACAGTAGACAGTAAAAAGTTCAACACGTTATCTTATGCAGAGAGTGTTTTTGGGGATTCCAGAGTTGACACTAGCAGTGAGGGGTATGAGGTGGCACCTCAACAGGACTGTGATCAGGAGTCACACCACTTAGCATAATAGTTGAGAGTCAATGAGGATATGATCATGGTAGCCACCAGGCGCAGTGATGACATGCATGCGTTGATGGCATATTGTTTCTAGAGAGCATCAGTGGCACATGGTAGTTCAGATGAGGGATTTTCCATGGATGATTTTCATACTCTCGAGGAGAGAGTATCTATGATGAGGACCGACTACCCACAGTTGTTGACTGACAAGGTCTACCTATTGAGGATTGGTGAGACGTATCATGAGACTCTGAGGGAGAAGAAGTTGGAGATGGACCAACTCACTTAGGAGTTGGAGAGCACTCGAGGATTCTTGAGAGGCACATAGATATCCCTTCAAGAATCAGAGTCTAGATCAGATGAGTCTCTTGAGGATATTCGTTAGAGATCCACTTCATCTGTCTTAGTGGACACTCAGATGTATCATTCAGCCATGTTGCTAGAGGATGTTGGTGATCTAGTAGAGGAGAACCAGTTGATGGAGGACACTTCTATTTGTGTTCCAAGAGAGATTGAACTCCATGTAGAGGTTGATCTAGTAGTATGCCCAGGATCTATGATGCAACATGAGTCTACAGAAGACGACATGAGTATGTCAGAGCATACAGTGATGAGGGATAGCTCACAGAGGCATGCCGAGATATATGGTGGGATTCAGAGGGGTGTATTTCCTTGCAGGGAGGAGACACACTTAGGGGAGCATGCAGATGCCACTCCTTTGCAGCATCACATAGTTAGGGGAGATCACCTTTACAATATCAATAGTTGCATGGGAGATGAGAGGTATAGTTTGGTGGACCCACAGTTGGAGGAGTTACATCCGGTTGTACTGGATGATTGGGAGCCAGTGATGAGCACAGGAGAGTATGTACTTTGGATGCCAGTGGAARAGATTTTGGTTGACTCCTTGAGATTGACCAAAKCATGTGATGCTTTACAAATCTATAGTTCGTTACAAAGGTTTTTGTTAGACTCTCCCGACATATTTGTCATTAACATCAGCATGAGGAGGATATCAGATGAGCATAGAGGGCTTCTGACAGTGATCAGTCTCACACRGGAGCAGTTAGATGATATTGGAAGTGATAAACTTCCAAGTCTGCCATGGGATCCGGGAGTTCATTTTGCCAGCAGGATGTYTGACATCATGATGATWGGTTACACCAGAGAGCCACTTACTCCACCTTGGGTTGGTTTGGAGTGCGCCTACAGGTACTTTTCCTATGGAGAGACACATTTTCTCCCTCTTGATCATCATGATCGAGCATGGAGATGGTTGGGCAGGTACTACTTCCACAGATATGTTCTTACAGATACAGCTTCTAAACAGTAGGTCCAAGTGCCACAGGTACTTCAATTTAAGGATCCAAGAGTGGAGGATCCAGTATATATATACAGGGAGTAGTCAGGTAGGGGCAGAGTAGTGCAGTACGAGCATGGTGATCTTCGATAGAGGCTAGCATGGGATCCAGGGATCACAGGGTGGATCATTTCACTGACTAACAGGGGTGAGTGGACCTTTGTAGGGGAAGTTGTCTCAACTTTCCATTGGGCTTTAGTAGTGAGGGCAGCACATCACTTCAGGGTGTCTCACAAAGGTCTTGCAGTACCTCATTGTGGCATCAGTAGGTGCAGCTAAAAGAGACCATATTGATCTTGATAGGGAATTAGAGGATGGACTCATTCTGAGATGAGCCCATGTGTCATGTGCAGGAGGTTCACTAGGTTGTTATCTTTCAGGACTTTGCTTCACAGAGTATCGTAGTTCACCTCCTGATATGGGATCCAGGGGGTGGAGTGTATGATTGTTCATCTTTGGACTAGTTCTACTATGTATCCCACAGGTGGACATGGGACCCTAGTATTTTTCTTGGAGGGATTTGGTTATTTCTTGAGGACAAGCAATTTTCTAGCAGGGAGGACTGTAATGTCCCCACTTTGGGACATCATTACATTGTAGGGGTTTATGATGACCAGAGTAGCCAGATGGATGTTATAGCGAGTACAGGGATTATTGAGAGGCATTTTGGGATTCGTCTTGCATCGCTCATCCCATTTCATTATTATGATCCATTCCACACAGGTTGGCTTTGGTTTCATTGCATTCCGACGATTT
>JASDQU010587188.1:66021-79047 GCA_032191745.1 Picea mariana | reverse complement strand
ATAGGTATTAAGTAATTTATAAGATAATAGGGTTTTTTCTTTTCTTGTTAATCTATATTCTAAGTGTTTATTACTTCAGGGTTAATTTATATTAATCAATTATGTTCTTAGGTTTTTTAAGAGGTTATTAGGTTGTCTTAGAATTAATTGGGAGGGGTTTTCTTATGAATAATTTGATTTATAATAAGATAATAAAATTACCATAGATTATTGTTGTTTTTTGTGGATTAGGGGGAGCCAGTTTTCACTCAGTTCTAACCCACTGTCTCTGTTAAGGTTACTAGGATGTTTACGGATTTCAATGGCTTCTCTAATACGACGTTTGAAGAGGTGATTCTCTTTGGCGATAATTTTGGTGTCTTCTAGGCGAACATGGTGTCTTGTTTTAATGGAGTGTTCAGCTAGGGTGGAGGTGCGGATGCGTTCGTTCTTGATGTCAGCTCCATGTTCTTTTATCCTAACTTGGAAGGAGCGACCGGTTTTACCAATGTAGCATTTACCACATGAGCACTCTATTTTGTAGATTCCTTTGCCATTGTGAGGGTTAAGTTTGTCTTTGACAGATCTCATACTCTGTTTGATGGTTTCAAGGGGTTTGAAGGAGGTTTTAATCTTTTTTTTTTTTTACTGAGTACTCTTGCAGTTCTATCGGTCACTCCTTGGATGTACAGAAGGTAAGCACTTCTATTCGGGTTTTGGTCTTTAGGGGCATTGGGATTATTGTGGGTTATTTCTAGGGCTTTGTTTATTGCGTTCTTAATGTCTTTTTGTTTATACCCTATGTTCCTAAAAGTCTTGGTAAGGTGACCTGTTTCCTTATCTAGGTGTGTTTCATCAGAGATTCTTATGACTCTCGTGGCTAAGGTTTTTAAGACACCTAGTTTCTAGTTGGGGTGGTGATGGGAATTGACGTGGAGATAGTTCTCAGTGTGGGTCTTCTTTCTATACACCACATGTCCAAGATCACCATTACTTTTCCTTTTGATAAGAACGTCTAGGAAGGGGATGCTATCATTCTCTTCAAGTTCCATGGTGAATTTTATATCTTCGGATATGTTGTTTAGGTGTAGAAAGAATTTCTGTAATTCAACTTTTCTGTGGGGCCAAAGAACATTTGTATCATCAACATACCTTTTCCACCTCGAGGGTTTTAGGGGAAAGGAGTCCAGGGCTTTCTTTTCAAAATTCTCCATGAACAGGTTGGCAACAATGGGGGACAGTTGGGAGCCCATTGCTATGCCGTTGGTTTGTTCATAGAACTCTCCTTGATAACTGAAGAAAGTGGAGCGTAAGAAGACTTCGACTGGTTTAGTTGTTTCTGGATCGATGACTTCTTTGACAATTTGGGTAGCTTCATCTAAGGGGATTTTAGTGAAAAGGGAGACTACATCAAAGCTTATGAGGGTGTCTTGAGGCCCTACCTTTTCATTTTTGATGATATTGATAAAATCATTGGAGTCTTTGATGAAAGAGTCAGTGTGGCCTACTAGAGGGCTAAGGATCTTAGCTATGTGTTTTTCTAACTCATAGGTTGGTGAACCTATGGTATTCACTATGGGTCTAAGAGGGACGTCTTCTTTGTGAATTTTTGACAGACCGTATATCCTAGGGGTGATCTCGTTGTTGGGTTAGGCTTTTTTTTGTTCTCTTGTCTAGGTTAGAACTGTTGATGGCTATCTTTACTTGCCTTATAATCTTCTTGATGGGATTGAAATCTAGTTTCCTATAACTGCCACTCTTGGTTAGGTGTTCTATCATTTTCTTGTTGTAGTCATCCATGTTCATAAGAACAGTAGCACCTCCTTTATCCGCCTTGAGAATAACCAAATTTTCATCTTTTCTTAGGTTCTTTAGGGCTACACATTCCTCTTTATTCATATTACTTTTTGGAGGTTTGGCTTTGCGTAGGATGACTACGCAGTCTTGTCTTATTAATTCTTTGTCTTCGTCACTAAGATTTTGTATGTCGTCCTCTATGCAGCAAATAATATCATCCGTGGGGATGGAGGTCGGTGAGACTGCGAAGCTTAATCCTCTTCCTAAAACAGCCATTTTTGTTTCATTTAGCACGTGCACAGATAGGTTTACCACATTCTTTGCGTTGGTGTCCGGGCCATTTTTGTTGTTCAGAAGTCGTTTTAACTTGGACACGTGTCTGTTGTGAGCTTCTGCGCACACTTTCTCAGCTTTCATCGTTGCCAAGGCGTCAACTATCTTCCACAGTTCAGGTGCCACGACCTGCGCTAATTTCAGGGGGAGTTTTAATGCGTTTTTGGATGTGCATTCTAGAATGCATCTATTCTTTTTAATTTCGCCTCTAACAATGGATAACCCCAGTCTGGAGAAGGCCGCGATGTTCCATTTGTTCTTGGTTCTATGCTGGATCTGTGCGAATTTGGGTAGCACGTTTTCGTCTCTGCATTTTTTGAGAAATTCCAGATGTTGGAGCCGCCTTTGTTTTTTAGCCCGTTTTGAATTTCACGTCTTAATGCTCGAAATCGAAAGATGGTTTTTGTATTTTCTTCCTGTTGTTTCAAAATAAGTCTCATCATGTGAGCGGCGATGGTTATCATACTCTCAAGGCGATTTCTACTTTTCGTTCAAATAATTTTCCCCCTTTTTTTTACCTCTGGATTTCGTATGTCGGATGCTATAGATCACATAGTTCACAAGTCTCAAACAACAAAACGACAAAATTGTTTTAAAATTCTACCCAGGTCAGTAACGAGAGTAAAATTTTCCTAAATTACGGTTAAGCATCATCGAGTTTTCGCGTCTCGGTGTTTACTAAATCCAAAAGTCTTACTGTGGTAACCCTGATAGCCGAAACCACAAATTTCTTGTTTTAGTAACTCGTGTTAAGGTTAAAGGTATAAGCTTAGCCATGGTTAAGTTCTGTCGGAAATTCGTAACTCGACGTATCTTCTTTTAAAAAGATTTACTGTCAAAGCCCCGAATCGCGAAGTCGCGATAAAGATATAAACATAATTAATTAAACACTTAATCCGATTTTATCCTCCCTTTTAATTAAAACATATCATCGCGATTTCATGGTTTCGCAACTCAGCATACAAACTTCCCGGAAGTTATACCTTCGAAGCTCCGAGTCGCGAAATTGCGATATGAATAATCACGTAATTAATTAAGTGCCTAATCATAATTACGTTTTTTATTAACCAGAGACAATCATCGCAATCTCGGGTGTTAGAGGTTCAAAGGGTTAAAGCAAAAACTCTCGATGCAGCGAGTACCGAAAGATTAATTAACTTTGGTAAAACCTGATTAATTGAGCTAAGCCGATGTTTCCCGTGATTTGATGCATGCACAGTTTACGAGGCAATCTTAATTCTTCCTTACGCCAACTGACATTTCAAACCACCAAAATTTATGGCATTAATTAGAAACAAGGCGAATCGACAAGTATAGATTGGGTTTTTTATTACTAAATTTATATTTAAGCGTGATTTGACCGATCTGTTCTGAAGAAGTACCAAGTTTTTGAATATATAGAGTTGTTATTCATTATAACTAATTCATTTCTATATTATGCAGAGCACACTTTTCTCAGTGAACTAATTTATGTATGTATACATATTTTTATCGCAGAAGAGCTAAAGCAGGATCTGCTGTCATGGCCTCGCGAAAAGCGTCTAAAGCCAACGTTGAGGTTTCGGGACAAGGTTCAGACAACGTCGCTGATACTTCACCTCGAAGTGTCGACTCTGTCCTGACTTGGTCATTTGTTTCTGATGTTCTATAGGCCGAATTAGTAGATTATTCTGATGATTCCAGTGACAATGAAAAAGACGACATAACCACCAAATATAAGATCGTCGTCCAATCTGGAATGCATAAAGTAGCGGCTAGGCCACGACTGCTCCCTTACTATGATATGGTCCGGTGGGCATTAGACCATGTGGACATACCAACCAGAACCATCATCAATGAGCAGAAGGTCACCATCGGGACTTTCAGACCCAAACAACTGCAGGCTATGNTCCAATCTGGAATGCATAAAGTAGCGGCTAGGCCACGACTGCTCCCTTACTATGATATGGTCCGGTGGGCATTAGACCATGTGGACATACCAACCAGAACCATCATCAATGAGCAGAAGGTCACCATCGGGACTTTCAGACCCGAACAACTGCAGGCTATGTACAAGTTGCCTACCGTGTCGGACCTTACATACGATGCCAAATTCTTGGAGAAGTTCAAACAAAAGGAATGTGTGCAATATGACAAGACTATGTCCAGCCTAATCAGAGATTGGGTTTCGCACCCTGCGAAGTTCAGGGCAGACAGTAATGGTATATATTCAATAACTTCCTTGGAACCACAGTTCAAGTATATAGCTATGATGACCTGCAGATTATACGAGAGAGAGGACACCTCACATTTATTTCTTCAATGGGTGCCTCTAATACATCAAGTCGTCGAAGGCTATTCCTTCGATTGGGCGAAAATGTTGTCTGATAGCTTGACCAGTCAAGTTACAGAGTATCGGGCGCAGAAAGAGAGTGGAAAGATTGCTTCATTTTTTATGTCCGCATACATTATGGACGTCGTGTGTTTTCTAACACCCTTTCCCTTAATGAGCTGGAGTTGGACTCCATCAGAGGCCGAGCCCATCCATGTCTATCATTCAAAATTGTGGGAAAACAAAGCGACAGATTTCGTATATGAAATCTTTAACTGGGTAATGGTATCGCTGCATGTCACTATTTTCAACCACCCGCCACCCAGGATCTCGGACAGTATAGTGATGAATTTGAGGAGTATAGCTGACTGGTATGTAGAAGCCGAATTCTCATATCTCAGAGTTTTCGGGGCTTCTGTTCCCCCACATGCATTACCATTATTCATACACAACAAGCTAGCTTGTCGTGAGGTTGCTAGACAAACAGTAATCGGTGGCATAAGCAAGGAGATTAAGGGATATTCAAAGAAGGCATGGCCACCTTTTCCTGTTCATTTAAATCCATATTCTTTATTAGATTTCGAACATGCTAAAGCTGAGGCAGCAGCCCTGGAAGACCTAAAATTGGTTCTTATTGAATTCAAGAAGCACGATCTGCAAAGGGTCATAAGTAATCATCTGGCCAGTTGCGGACTCAAAAGGTTCGAACATGAAAATTCGCCCTCGGATGACATTTTCCGAGGCGCAAGATCTTATGCCAAGATTTTGGCCCAGATACAAACCCTGGCACATGAAGAGAGGACTGATCTAAAATTCCAAGAACATCGACGCAGTTGTCTTCCCACAGTATTGCAGGGTGAGAATCCGAGTACGGCAGAGGTGAAACAAAAAGAAGCCGAAGGCTCCAGAGATGCGACACCCAGCGAAGAAAAACACCAGGACGGGGAAGAGCAAACTAAGAGTCTGAAAACAGAGATAAAGACTCCCGACCCGCCGAAAAAGCAGACTCTGGTTACTACTCCGGGGCAACAAGTTAAACAAATCGGAAATCCCATCACATCCATTACTCCCTTGCAGTCAACTTAGGGAAATATTGACGCAGGGTGGATTTTAAATGAATAATTGAGACCTATAAGGATGGAAGAGCTCCCCCAAAATGAGTTCTTCTTTGATAAGAAGAGAAAGGTTGTGGTAAAGAGAGAATTCTATCAGGAAGGGGAATCAACAGCCAAGAAGTACAAAGTATTGATTGATGGGAAAGACAAGAAGAATGAACTGTTCGCGACAGAAATAGCCGGGACATTAGGGGCATATGCCACAGCGAATCAATTTTCAGTCGGGGTTTTGAAAAACCAGCTGAAGTGAAAAAATCGCCTCATCAAAACCCTAGAAGCCAGACTAGCCACAACAGAGGAGGTTGCCAAGGACCAGGCGAGTGTAGGGATAGAACAAGCAAGGTTGGCCGATAAAAGTGAGACAGAACTGCTCAAAACTAAGCTCGAACAAGCAGAGCTGGTGGTTCGGAATGGTCAGATACAAGCGGGCCAGCAAAAAGACTTGATCGAACAGCTACAGGCTAGAGTGGAAATCGTCGAAAGTAAAGTTATAAATATCGGGATGTTCCAGTCCCAGGCGATGGAGATTCGGAGCAGAGTTTCTGCAGCCTAGCGAAATTTACTCGCCAAGGTAAAGGTGATTCGGGACAACTGCTTACTTGTTAATCAAGTTTTGGAAAATTTATCTGTCAAAGAAAGAGAAGCTAGAGCAGCACAAGTCGCTTTTCAAGAGGTTGTAATAGCTACAAACAACAGGGAATCGGGAAGTACTCCCAGGTTTTCCATTTCGGAGCAGACCAGAGGAAATATTTTATTAAAAGAATGGGAGCACAGTATCTCAGAAGGTAAGCTGCAAGCCAAGAGGGTAACGAAATCCTTAGAGGAGGCTTTTGGTTCTATAGATGGTAATTTGTTAGGCATTTGTAGCGAAGGTAATGCCGAGGCATTGAGTCAAATGAATATAGCGAAAATCTCACTTGATTTAAATGAAAAAGAGGAAAGAGATTCGGCCGAGATCTCACAAGTAACTATGGCAGACATAGTTCAAATAGATAAATGTATGATTAAACCAAGTCTGCAATTGTGCGCTGTCGACATCATAGATAGACAGATGGAAGAAAGGTTACCGCAATTAGCCCGAGATTGTTACTCTTTTGAAGCCAATTGTCAAGTAGAACCATCAAGGCTGATATCTCGGCTGGTGGAAAGATGTGTCACTTGTACCGAGCATGCGTGAGGACAAGCTTCTGGCACCAAATAAAGATAGAGATGAAGAAATGGAACGATTGCTCTCCTCCTTATCATAACTGAAAATTTTGCAACGATTGAGATTTCATCTTATGTAAAACTGTATAAATATACCATAGAAAGGAAGAACCAAGGCTGGACCTTTTTATGTCGATTGTAATAGAGGTTTTCCATTTTGAGAGTTAATATAAAGCAAATCCGAAGATTTTCAATTCCGTCACGACTGTGTTATGAGTTTGTTTTCTTGTATCTCGTTATTTCATTTCATTTCATATTTGCATCTGATGAATTCTTCGCTATAATTTAGTACAACCTCTACTATAGTGAATGAATTTTGGTTTTCTATATTGTTTATTGTTTTTCCTCTGTACTAGCTATCAGCGGGTACAAGACCGGTCAACATTTCAAGAATTCTATATATATCTTATGCTTCATCGGGTTATTTATTTACATTTTTCTTCTTTTATTTATACGTGAGATTCTCCCTTGATAGGAGCCTTACTCGATAGACAACTTAATGTTTTCTCCCACCTCATACATTTTTATTAAAATACAACTCAGTTACGGGAAAGGGCCTTTGGTTTGCACCCTTTTTTCACTCCTGAAATTGTAAACTCTCTTTTATATGACTGAAATTGAGACAACACTTAAATCCCCCCTGAGGTTTTCTTACCTTATTGTTCCTCCATGACTGTCCCTGTAACAAGACAGCCTAATATCGAACCCGGATTATCAGATCAAACACATATTTCCTTAAACCTTTCTGATACTATTCTTAAAACAACCACTACCCGAGTTGAACTCAAACGTTCATGGGCAGCGATTGAACAGGATATAAACATTCAGGAACAGTTGGAAGCTAGACAACGCCAACACAAAAATCATCCCTAGTTTCCCTTGCCAAAGGTTGACGTTTCTTCCTTCTCTACCCTTTACTCACTTTTGGATGCCTAGACACTGTACTTCTAATCCTTAAGTACAGACTCTGGAACAACACTAGATCTGCCACTCTTCTCTTAATTTTAACCCTAAGCTTTTCTAAAACTCGAATTTCGTCCAGAGTTTCCCTACCGTACAGAGAAATAATCTGACGAGTGAGATTGCTGTGGTTGGGATTTTCGGTTTTGATCGGAAAAGCCACAGTGTTGTCAATAGATTGTCGACGTTTCGGATCCAGATCAGGATCCATCTTTAGGACAATGAGCTTTAAATTGACAACATTGTGGCTTTTTCGATCAAAACTGAAAATCCCAACCACAACAATCTCACTCATCATGTTAGATCTCACTGAGGCTCAATGAGCCTCACGTTTGGAAGTAAATAACATGTAAAGAAAACCCCAAGAATAAAGAGAACGACTTATAAATTAGAGACCTTGAATAGATGGTGATGCTTTATTCATATGGCCCAAGGCCTTTTATAGTTTTACAAGGATTCCTTTTCTGGATGAAGTCAAAATTAAATAATTCATTAATTTCCGTACTCAAAACAACTTACATGCAATCATAGGATAACGACACAACCTTTATTAATAAATTATTAAGTAATCTTTATTGATGTGTCTTTATGGGAGGCACATCTTTCTGGTGAGGCATGTTCCTTGGGGTGATCCTTCTTGTGGCATATCAATTTCTTCTAGTTTAGATTGAAAGCATCCCCGCTTTCCTCCTAGTTTAGGAATGATTCTAGATAATGTGAAAATGCTATGAGGACCTACACGAAGAGGGAACATCAATAAAATATGCACATCGTGTTGTAAATCTAGAACTATTGAGTGTTGATTAGTAAGAAGAGGTTGAATTGTGATAAGAACATGGTTGAGAGTTACACTATTGTTGTAATATGGGTGCCAACTACCGTGGTCATGATGATTTGCACATGGGAAGCTATTGGTTGTCACCATTGTTTGGAAGAGGTGGAGCCAATGTGTGGGGTGTGTTGTAACATTAATTGACTTCGTCAATTGACGTTAAGTTCCCTGCAAATTTTGCTTACCTTTTGGTCTCGCCCTTGCCCCAAAGCTAGTGTCAATCCAATAACCCTACTTCTACAAGTTCCCTTTAATTTATTTTTACATGCCCTTGTTTATTCCCATTTTCTATAGTTTCCAAATTTTGCAAAAGACTTATTTTCCCATTCCCGAGATGATTCTACGTCTCATATGACCTCCTCTTGGTACTTGTGTTCATTAGTCTCGCTGCAATTTTTTTTGTTAAAGAGCCAAACCAAGAGTTATGCTCATTTGTCAACTTGCATTGTTTCATATCTCCATGTTTTGGTTGGTCTCTTTCTTACAGTAATTATTGATGACTTGTGATCATTCTTCATTGAAATTCAAGGCATATTTAACCAAGTCTCATATATTTACCTGGTCAAATCAATTTCCAAATGTCATCGACCAAATCCTCGATGCATATTATAGGTGTTTAAGCCATAATCAATTTCCATTCAAATGGTGAGAATTGGCTTATCTAGGACTTACTTTCAGGGCCTACACCATATGACCAAACTAATCGATAAACACCAGATTATGTTGAATGAGTTTTTTCTTCATATTTTTTTGCAAACGATTAAGCCTCTATTTTTGGCATTTGGCAGAGAAATCCCAAATCTTATACATATGGTTGCCTATTCCATTTTCTATACCATTAGAAAACACGTGTCGACTAAGTCCAAATCAGTTATTCAAGTATAGACTCAATTTACCATAAGTTTTGTAAGTTGTCACTTGTTAATCATTTAAAACGCCAACTCACTGTCACATGGTTTATGCAAGCATTCATGGTGGAGATCCAATTGGATAAAAAATCAATGATCTTTATTTGATCGTGCCCCCTCGATATGCTCAGCAGATAACGAAGGGGAGAGTGGTCGTAAAACCTAACCTGGGTTTGAGTTCTATTGACGTGGTAGAAACAGGGAAATTGCGGCGCCCCTCCTCGGTGGCTTTGAAAATCACAAAGGACCCCGCGCAATGTACAAAATGTTGACGTGTTGTGAGAAGTGGGGAGAATAGTGTGGCAAGTGGAGATGGCGAAGATATAAGCAATTATGTGGTCTACAATTCTTCAATGGGAAATTAATTCAATTGAGATTCGTAACATCTCTCATTTAATGGGTGGGCAGGCACGCACCACCCTTTATGTAAATTTAGTTGTTGTTTTTGGTATGTGAGGGGACCTTCAACATGCACATCAATATGAAACACATGCAGTCTCTTTGATGCCTACGAATTTGTTGGTCGTGTTGTTAGTAGCCTATGTGGAACTTTTGCAAGGAAAAACTCAGGAAGTTGTCTTAAAGTCGAAGCAATATCGGGAACGTGTCATGTTTCCACATGCAGTGTAATGTAGCAGTTGAAATTTGTCTTCCCGTCGTTGTAATAATTAATTTATTTTCAAACAGGGTCTGTATTGCAATGAATTTACACGCAGAACACCAACAAGGAGCTTACGAGGTTTTGTAACATAGATCATTGATCCCTAAAATAAGACTTGATCAATGCTTGCAGGGTCCTGTTGAGAGTAAGGTATATTTTCCGGTAGTAGGGAATATCAACAAAATACACAAGCAATCAAGCCTGAATCACCGACGGAACGAAGAAGTGCAGACCCCAGCAGATGCAGATCCCTATTCCCCCAAAGCCGAGAAGCCCAAATACTGTTAAAACCGATGCAATATCTCTTGAAAAAGTAACATTGGTTATTTGTCTTGGTGGGTATGTTAATAGCCTCTACGCTCTTCATTCTCAGGCCCAATATTGCAAAGAAAGACATAAGGAAAATCATTGGCTCGATGATGAAGCATATCTCATGAACAAACTTGTTGCATATAAAGCTATAAGAGAAGGCTTTGATAGTTCAATTCTTACCAAATTGATAGAAAGATTGGAGAGAAGCAATAAGTCTCAATTTTCTCTTGTTCTGATCATAGTTTTATCGATTGTAGCAGTGAACTAGTGCCTCTTCATGGAAAGTGGAATGAAAATACTTTTGTGTGGGCGAATCACAATGCAATTGATACCAGTATCAGTTTTTAGTTTGGTGGTTTTGGAGATCTATGAAAAATGGGATCGTCTCTTCAAAATTTATGGAAAATTATTTCTACTACTTATGGTGGGGCTTAAGGAATCCAATATGGGGAGTGCCACACTGTTGCCAGGGGCAACACCATCAACATTTACAATTGGTGTTACTCCCTTTGGTGAGGTTGATATGCCTACGCCCACACTGACTATGAAACAAAAGTGTAAGGGATTTTAGTGTAGTTGCTTCTACTTTAAGAATTCCAACTCTCTTGCCATTTTTGAAAGTAGTGTGTCTAAGTAAGAAATCATGGCAAGATTGACATACTGGTATCAAGCTTGTCCAACAAATAACTATTCTCATGGGTTGTGTTGTTCTTCCATATCTACGGTCCCTCGTTGAAATTATAGAACACGATCTTAATGATGAAAATCAAAAGGTGAGAATTATTATTGCATTATCACTTGATGCACTTGCAGAAGCTGCAACACCTTATGGAATTGAAAGCTTTGATTTTGTTCTTAAACTTCTATGAAAGGATGCTCATCAATAGTGATGTTTTCAGTCGGGGAATGGACCTTGAAGAGGACAAAAGAGAATAATAATTTTCCCACGTTATATGAATGCAAATTTGGTTTTCAAAAAATTGGTGCTCGATGCGTTTATGTTCAAGGTACTTGCAGTCTGAATCGTGAGACAAAATTGATGTCGAGTTTCTTGTAATAGCATTAGTTTCACTTCAAATGCAAAATAGAGGTTCCATTTCATGTTTTAATGAACATAACAGAGTCTCTGCCATTTATTCTCTCTCCACTTGGAAAAAGTTTGAGCAAGGACGAACTTAGAAATATCAGGGATGAAGAGAGCATTCTGGCATTTGTTCAAAAATTGACAAGCATTCATCGTTGTTGTTCCAAGATACCCAACCCTGAGATCTTTTTATCTCTTGAAAGATCTTTTAATGATTCGGAATTTTCGACCAAGGTTGAGGCCATGATTGAGGAGTATACAAGCACTTTGTGAAATTGTTTATTCAACTACACCATTAGCTCAAAAAGAGTTACCTTATCATGTTGAAAATAAAGAAGTTCTCAGACCAAATTTGCAGTTGTAAAGTGATATCCTATGTGACAGTGAAGGACAGTTTTTGGATTTGATAACAGGGCAAGGGAGCTTTTAATTTCTTCTAAGTGATTACAGTAGCCCTCTGTAGTCTTGGATACACAAGTCCTTTGGCAACTTTTGTTAACATTCACATGTGCTTTAAGATGTTTTTTAATTTGCAGGTACCCATGCCCCTGTTTAGATCAACGATGTCAAAGAGTCCATTTTATCAACACCTTTGTTTTAATGTGTCCTTGTTTTGGATGTAGACCAAGCACAAATAAATTATTGTCAAAAGTCAACTCTTATAATGGTTCAATTTCAGAAAGAGAGAGTTTTGAAAACTATAAAGGACATGACTATGAAATTGTTTGAACGAATGGTTAAAGGATATTTGAAATCAATGGAAATATAATAAATGAGAAAGTTTCCCTTGGTAAAACACGACAACTAGTTTAATGGAATAAAAGTCAAAACAAGTGGCAACTAAGGAATATTTGAGAATTAATGACAAACAACAAACTCCTATTTTTTTTAGAAAAGGACAACACATATCTTTGAGGTTTCGATCCCTCCAAAATTGTCTTATTTTATTCTATTTTGAGAAAATCAATTTCATATTTAAAGGCGGATTTTGAGGCAGCAATTGAGCAACTAAACCCAGGATTGAAGGAAATCATTCATCATCTGAAGATTATAAAAGCAGCAGCTGAGACTTCTTTAAAGGGGAGAGGTTAGGAATTAGGCTGGCATAAAAACTATATTTTGTATTAGGCCCATAGGGCCACTGCAATTTTCTTTAGCATGATGGATTAATTCAAGGATTCATAGTTCATTCTCAATAGAGCTTTGTGTTTTTTTTCATTTTCTGTATTAAGATTTCTTATATTATCATATTTGTTTTTCTTAGTAAATATGTAAATTTGCAGTGAGATTATCTTGTGTCATAAGTGTATCAATTTGGTAAGACAACCACTAACACAATTATTTATAGATTTCCATATATTAAACTTGTGTCTTTATTACTAAGCCTTGTGAGACAGGGATAAAGTATTCATTTCTATTTCATACAATATCTATCATAACCCATATATATATATATATATATATATATATATATATATATATTGTTCATTTATAGGTAAGTAGGTGTTATATTGTTGAATTCACATAT
>JASDQU010587188.1:37996-50573 GCA_032191745.1 Picea mariana | reverse complement strand
AGAAGTTGGAGGATTTTTAGGTCCTTTCTCTTCTCTTTTAGGATCCATAATTACCATAGAGGACTCGCCAGGTGAATACTCACAGTCCTATATAATGTTCAAAACCTTGTTCACCATCAAGATTTGAATCTGATCTTGTCATTTCCCCAGGGAAGATATCTTAGTTTCTTCGTCCTTGGAAACGACGCCAAAAGATGTTAGTCCATAAAGTTGCACTTAACTATGAGAGGGAAAGCTAGCGCATCATCAGGTTACTGCAATAATATTTTGAGGGTTTTATGATTTGGTTTTTTGAAAGAGTGGTTGAAAACTGGTTCAAGGTTTCAAGATAAACAGGAATTTCAGAATAAGGACAAATGACATCCCACTGACTAGTTAAAGGGTAGTCACACTCATGAATTAGAAAAATAAGGAAAAGAGAATATGAAGTCTTCAATTTGTTAACCTCACCAGGAGTTTTTGTCTCAAAATATCATTAAGAAACAAGAACATTAGCCTGAAATCAAAAACTTGAAAATAATCACAACAACAAATTCTTCATTGTATCAATTAATAATCAAGAAAACAATGCATTGCAGTTTGATAATTGATTTCAAGCATGAAGAGGAAAAGAACATAGAAGAAGAGAAAGTATAACCATCAATATGCCTTTGCCATTAAGTGTCACACAGAATATGGAATGTATTACAAGGAGTTTCAAAACAGGTCCCCTCGATATCCAAATTTTTGACCTTCACGGAGTCTTTCTTCTGTCTACTTAAACTATCCAAAAAGTAACTCAGATCCTATTTTCTAGTGTGCTATTAATGATAGGATCTGATCAACATCTATCTTCTAGGGAGGTTAGCTCAAAATGAGCATTTACATTACAAAAATAGATATCAGCTCAACAACTTAATCCCAAATGATTCTTTCAACAATACATTCAATCCTACAAATTGGAAATTGGTTTGATTTAGTCATGTATTCGAAGTATCATCTTCACAAGCCAAACATAAGTAACTATTCCCTCGTTCCTTGGTAAATATCAAAACTTCAAACTATGCCAGATCCTTCATAGGGCTATCATGATATGATAACAGCGCTAGCTTTAGCAGTCCCTTGTTTCAGCTTAGAGGTGAGTACAATGTTGTGCCAATAGAGTTTGAAGTTGGATTCTCTAATCTCTTTGATCAATGCCTTTTTCTCCCTCCTCTTCTTCTTGAACCCTTCTATCCTTTCTTGTTGCCTGGCACTCCATTGCTCTACTTGAGCCTTTTTCTACTTCAATTGCTTCACCACTCTCCAAAGTTATCTGATCTTCTCTTTATTATTTCCGATCTTGACCTTGAATTCTGGAAACTCTTCTGTAGGTGCAGGCTTGTTTAGATCTATGGCAGCCTTAGGTTCCCTCAGTTTAATTTGTTATCTAGAAGCTAATCCTGAACTATGATCATCATCTGAACTAGTTGATTCCATGTCTTCTGGAATATATGATATATGGTCTGATTCTACAGGGTTACTTTCTTTGTTTTCAGAAGTCCTACTGGTACCTTTTTTAAGTGCTTCAACTCTTGATAATCTGGTAGTAGCTCTTGTTACAGGTCCTGCAAGAAATTGAAAAATTTGCTTACCTTTTTCTGTTGGTTTCCTGTGTAATGGAGGTCTTTCTGCCTTTTCTTTGACACCTGCTTTAGAGTCCTCAAAATTGTCCTCTATGACTATGACATTTTCCTTTCTGATAGATGAGTCAAACATAGCTTTGGATTTTAGCCTGTATTTGTTGGTAACCCTAGTTGAATTTCTCCTAGGGTATTCAGACACAGGTGCATATTTCTTCTCTTGTTTTTTACTTGTGGAACCTTTATTACTAGTTGATTTATGCTCATGTTTGACTGTAGGTTTAATATTATAATCCTCGTCTGAATCTTCTTCCATTTTTATGTCTACATCAGAAAACATTTCGATCTCTGCATCAAGTTTGGGTCTCTTACCTCTGTTGATCATGGCTTCTTCCTGAATGTCATCTACAGGGGTATCAACAGGAATGTGTTGAGTCTTCTTCTTTTATTTTGCTAGTCCTTGTCACCATGGTTTCAGACATTTCTTCTTTGAATGGAGTTTCATCAACTTGATACTTTGTTTCTGTGTAGATACCTTTTTCCCTTTTCCCCTTTTATATTTTCTTGGTTTTGGATCAGGATTTAGGGACTAGATCAACCAGTTCCAGGGTTTATGTACTTCACTCAGAGTAGAAATGACCAGAGTCTTAATTAAAACTTGATGGAATAGGCTACCTTTAGCATTGGTAGGGTGTGATTGTACCCTTTTTGACATCTTCGATAGGCTTTTAAGTAGAAAGTATGATATATTTAAGGGATAGTCTCCATTGATATGCATTAATAACCTAATATGGCAGATGTAAACTAACTAGAATCTACCTTCACAGGTGATATACCTGTGAATTATGATCAGAGCGATATGCCACTCTTGTCTAATCCAGTTGTGAGGGACCCCTTTCTTCCAGTCTGGCTTCTGCCTATCTGGTAGCAAGAATTGGTTCACAAAATCCATGACCATGTGCTCCTTTTTCCACCATCGTTCTCCCCCAATCGTCAATCTGCAAGATTTATCAATGGATTGTTCTGTCACCAACATCAACAGTTTACCGATCACCACTTCGAAGCCATCGAAGTTCTGTGAAAACAGCATGGACACATGTTCGTCATGCCTCTGGAAGATGGTAAGGAACTCGAACCAGCCATCATCCTTGAACGTTTGTGTCATCTGTGGATACACTTCAAGTATCTCGGTACCCTCAGGTTCCAACCTGACAATTTTCCTACCTTTCTTTGATGCCATGTCTATGATACAGTGTTGTAACTCAACGTTGTTGGAAATCAGGAATTTAGAACCTGCAACTGTTACTATATAACGATTTCCTTAAATGGATATTTGCGCACATAATCCAACGAAATTAGAATAATAGATGGCAATGTCATATAATGATATTGGAAATTGAATTGATTTGATACATGTCCTTGTAGGTACAGGGTGATCTCATTCATGCAACGGTTCAAACTGCATCATCATTTTCAAGCGAGATCGTGGAGTACATGCAGGTGTTTTGTCCACAATTCATGTGATCATGACAAGATTTGGATGGTTGGCGCATGTCACAGCATGATTACTTTAGCGTTGCAGGAATAAATTTATTCCAGTATCACTATTGATGACTTGGCAATAATTTGAATTTTCAGAATTCAAATAAGCAAATGATGTGACAACTCTCATTAAACTATATATTAAACCTTCAAACTCAAGAAAATTATTCAAAAATGTTAAAATGCAAATCATAACAAACTCAAACCAAAGATTAAAGTCTAAT
Organism: Picea mariana; assembly: GCA_032191745.1. Lineage (NCBI taxonomy): Eukaryota > Viridiplantae > Streptophyta > Pinopsida > Pinales > Pinaceae > Picea > Picea mariana. Next base: position 47,206 of record JASDQU010587188.1, on the reverse strand, counting down.
GAAAACAAGCAATGAGGTATAAGCATGTAGGGCTTAGGATTAGGGATTCTCACTAAATCAAGAACAAAATTAGAGACTAACAATGGCTCCTTCTGGGGGTGGAGTTTTGATGATTAAACTCCAAGAACTACAGACCAATGCGTTTCCCTTACTTCTGATTTACTGATCTCCCTGCATTTTTCGGCCTTTATTCAAAACACAACTATATAAAACAAGTTCATTGGGTATATGGATTCTTTATTGAAATAAAAACCTATTGTACAACATGAAAACTTGATGAATCTTCAAAGAAAATAGTGTTTCAATAACCTCCCATTCACTAGGCCTCCAAAAGTTTATGTGTCATCTAGATTATGTAGGAGAAAAGTGTCATTATCCATTACCTTGACTATTCTGAAAGGACCATAGCATAGGTTATCAAACTTACCATGTTTTGCTTTATCCTCTCTCCTAGCATCCCACCTTAATACCAAATCTCCTTCATTAAAAACATCTTTCTTAGTTCATTTATCAAATGTGGCCTTGACTTTGCTTTGGTGAGCAACAAATTTCTAATTCATCTGTTTTCTGGCCTACTGAACCTCAATCATCTGAAAATTTCTCCTTTGGATATCGTTGGATTCTTCTAACTCTTCTTGTAAAAAATTTAAAACTGGTAGGCCCAATTGAGTCGGAAGAATAGCTTATGTCCCATATACCATTTAGAAAGGAGAGGTCTCAATAGATTTCGTGTTACTGATATGAACAGCCCACAGGGAAAACTTTAACTTGGAATCCCATGACCTTTTATATTTTGCAAGTAGTTTTTTGATAATCCTTATTAGACTCTTATTGGAGGACTCTGCTAACCCATTTCCTTGGGGGTAGTAAGGAGTAGAGTGGACCAATTTGGTACTATGCTTATTGCAAAAATCAATCATGGAGTTGGATTTAAAATCTTGTGCATTATCAGTGACCAATTTTTTAGGACAACCAAACCTAGAAAAGATATGTCCTTCAATAAATTCCATGATTACTTTGTCTGTTACATTCCTAGTTGGAATTGATTCAATCCACTTCGTAAAGTAATATGTGGTTTTAAGGATACATTTATTCTTTCTAGAAGATGAAGGGTTGATTTCCCCGATGAAATCCAAACCCCACTGTTGGAATGGTCCTTGAGCGATGATTGGTTTTAGAGGCAACGATGGAAGTTTTTGCTTTCCAACAAATTTCTGACAAGGTTCACACGCCCTGACCTAAGCAAAAATGTCTAAGAACAAAATTGGCCAGTAATAGCCTGCCCTGCGAATCTTGAAAGCAGTAGCTTTGCAATGGTGATGACCTCCACAAACACCATGATGTAAATCACAAAAAAATTGTTTAACCTCTTCTTCATCAACACACCTCAACAAGATACCATGAGGGTCTTTCCAAAATAGGATCTGATCAATAATGCAATACTTTATTGATCTTAACTTTAATGATCTGAACTTTGATTTATCCAATTCTAGAGGGGATTGAAAATTCAGCAGAAAAAATACAATATCTTTGTACCATGGTGAAGAAATATACTTGTTGTTTACCTGTGAACTTGTTTCTCCAATCTGGAATGAAAAATCTTGTGCTTTGCCTGAAAGATGGCACAACCCAATTTCTTTGCAATTAGACTCTGTCATTAATTTGTCAAGGCCTTGACCTTTTATCAGTTGAGCAGGATTTATATTAAGGTTATACTCCAGGATTTTTGTTATCCATTTTCCTCTCTTTCCTTCACAGTCAGGCTAAACTAAGATTTATTTGACTGTGTTGCTTGGGACATAAGCAATGATCTGAGATTGAAGGACATATACTTTGAAAGATTTCAAAGCCTTTACCAGGGCATAGGCTTGTTTTTCCATTATATCATACTTCAGTTCAGAGTCTCAGAGAGTTTTGCTGAAGAAGGAAATAGATTGCTCATATCCTTGCTCATTTCTTTGCAGAAGAACAACAGCTATGGTATTTTCTCAGGAAAATGAAAAAATCATGAATTCTTTGGAGTAATATGGACTGATGAGAGCAGGGGCCTGAACAAGAGCCTTCTTGATCTTCTCAAAAGATTCTTTAGCTTCTAGTATCCACTTAATTTCTGCATCCTTTTTCAACATGTCAATAATGTACTTGATAATCTTTGCAAAATTAGGGATAAACCACCTTAAAAAAATAATTTTACCAATGAAGGACTGAATAGACTTCTTGTTTCTTGGAATTTCTATCTGTTGGATAGCTTTTACTCTTTCAGGATCTATTTTAATACCTTCAGGTGAAACAATGTGTACCAGAAGTTTTCCTTCCTCCATGACAAAATGTGATTTTTTAGGATTAAGTGATATACCGTACCTCCTACATTTCTAAAAAGTATGCTTCAAGTGTTGTAAATGTTCTTCCTCGGATGTTGAAAATACAGTGATGTCACCAAGATAAATAACTACAAACCTATCTTTCTCACCAATAAACGCAATGTCCACAGCCCTTTGAAATGTGGCTCCTTCATTCATCAATCCAAAGGGCATCATTTCATACATGAAAGTGCCCCAGGGATTGGTAAAAGTTGTTTTCTTTTTGTCCTCCTCCACTACTGATATTTGATTGTACCATGAGTATCCATCAAGCATAGAGATCCTCTTTTCTCCTACAACTCTTTGTAAAATATGATCCATTTTTTGTAATGGATAATTGTCCAATAACCTGTTCAAATTCCTAAAGTCCACACAGAGTCTTATCTCTCCACTCTTCTTCCTGACAGGCACAAGGTTAGCTACCCACTCTAAATATCTCAGTGGCACTATGATTTTGCATCCAATAACCTTTTCATCTCTTTTTCTATTATAGGTAACAACAAAGTATTAAACTGCCTAGACTTTTGTTTAAAAGGTTTTGATCCAGGTTTCAGAGGAATTTTGTGTTGTATGATCTCTGTATAAAATACTTTCAGGTCTTCATGAGACCAGGCAAATACATCTAAATATTTCTTCATCAATTCAACATGTATCTCTCTCTGTTTTTGTGACAGTGTTCTAGATATTTTGACCAACCTGGGATTTGCATCATAACTGATATCACAGTCCACTACATCAGTTTCTTCTGTCTGAATAACATCCTTCCTAGAAACATCATTGTGGTCAAACAACCTCTCGAGTGGGACCAAACCTTTAGGCAGATGATTTGTCTTTAATTCAATAATTTTGTGCCCARCAACACTGTCTTGAAGAACATCTGCAGYGTGTACCTCTACCTCATCATCTTCATTATCTTGATCTATTGAAATGTTAGAAAAMTCTTCAATAGTCTTTAAGAATATTTGAATTTCCTCATCATCTTTAAAGAACTGCCAATTTTTTATATTGTCTGGTATTGAGGGTYTGTGTCTAACCTCAACCTCAAATTTCAAATTAGGAAACGTTGGAGTCTTAAAGTTGCTAGCTGCGAGTGCCAAAGAGTCAKCCTACTGATTTAAATTTATGAGCGCAAAAGTAATATTGAATGCTARAAATAAATTATCCACATAATCCCACACTTCATTCCTATATTGTTTCAACCTTTGCTTCTTGGTTTGATATATGKTCTTAATCTGGTGAATAGTWAGTTCTRAATCTCCAAACACAGAGAGCTTATCTATACCCATATCTTTTGCAGCTTTCAACCCTAACAACAAGGCTTCATACTCAYTGATGTTATTGGTTGTGTCAAATTCAAGTTTATATGACAAAGGAATGACCTCTTGGGTAGGGGAAATGGAAACAATCCCAGCACCATAACCTTCTCTAGAAYAGGCCCCATCAAAATACATTTTYCAAACACAATTATCTGCACTACCTCCAGTTTCATGTGTTATTTTCCTAACTTATGTTTCTGCCATCTGATCACCAATATGAAAAATAGAGGAACCAAGATCATCTTCCACAACATATATAGGATGATTAGTAGGGTTTTCATGATCACTTACCAAATAAGCTAGTCTTACTTCCCTGTATAATCTTCGATGTTCTCCACCAAAAACAGGGATGGTAGCATAACTAAGATGCATCTGTAGAGTACCTCCTACTTTTTTGGCCCATGATCTTGACAGAAGCATTCCAAATTTTGGAGGTATGCCAGCCACAATAACATCTAACAGGTCACACTCTTCATAGGTAGTTGGGAAAGAGTAACAACCATGTCCTTGATCACTCCCAGGAATTTGACTTTCCTGGAGTCAAAAGAATATAGATCATGGTAAGGTTTAGTAATATCTAACCCTAATTCATCCATCACCACCTTAGGCATCACATTATGTGAGGCACCAGAATCCATTAGGCAGTTATGCAATATCTTATCATGAACATTTAGTGATATGTATAATGGAGGAGAAGTATCAGTTCTATCTTCAATATGAGGTCCAATGGTTACAACAAGGTTCTCATCTTTCAAAATGACAGTATCTGAAAAGGTAATTTGAGCAGGAGATTGTAAAGCCTTGAGAACAGTCTTCCTAAAAGGCTTTGTTTTCATTAGTTGTAGCAGAGGTACATAAATCTTAAATTTGTTAATTTCATGTTCTAGGTTGAAAGAAGAAACAGACTTTTATGATTCCTTTAACTCTGTAGTACTAACCTTGGCAGGCTGCTTCAATGGTGGATCAAGTTGAATCTCAGGACTGTCTTTATTGATCCATGTTTTAACTGGAGTGTTGGCCTTCTTTGTGGAAGCAGGTGTATCCATTTTAGGTGTATTTGAACTGGATATGAGATTATATTTCTTCCTTTTAGTTTCCTTCTAGACAACCTCATCAGTATCCTCTTCTTCAAACTGGTTTAAAATCAAGGCATCTTCATAATCATGTTGTGTCACATGCATAGGAGATGATTTTGAATCATTTAGATGTACTGCAGGGTCATCTTTTGTATCATCTTCATCCTCCTCCTCATCTACTGCATTATTCTAGAAAGGAGGCAAAACTTTTTGATCTTCTTGATTTTTTCTTTCTCTTGGTAAGATTTGAGGTGCATTGTTTAGGCTCATGAACTAATTATAATTTATGTATCCACCCTCTTGCATTGGTCTACTGGGGTGTTTTTGCTCCATTTTCAACCTTTCCATCTCAAATGTCAAAGTCTTCAGCATCATATCCATTTCATCCATCTTAGAATCAGATGTTGTATTAGAAGAAGAAGGCAGCTCTTCTTTTTTCTTTTTTCTGTTTCTATCTTCTATGGACTTCAATTTGTTTGTTGCTAATATGTTAGATTCTACCTCAATAGAAACTTCTTGCATCTGGTTAAGGGTGGAAAACCTTCTTTCTCTTAGCAACAAAGAAAATTCAGCATCGAAATCATTGGCAAAGGTGATTTTCGTTGATGTTTCGGAAGGCTTAATTTCATCTGGAATTTTACTGTACATTTTATTGAATCTTTTAGTAAAATCAGATATTGATTCACCTTGTTTCCTTTTTAAAGCACCAAATTTAGTAATGTAATATAAGTAATATTTCTTGTCGCCCCGGTGTCTTAGAAATGTGTCATCCAAGGCCTCAATATCARCAATTGAATTGGGTGGCAAACTTCTGAACCATTTTCTCCCTTCACCATCTAAACTTTGCACAAATAATCTCATCCACACATCTGCATGCTCTACTTTGAAATTGTATGCAAAAATGTAAAAAGAATTCAAATGCTCTTCAGCAGTAACTCCTCCTTCTCCATTGAATCTTGGCAAATATTTCATGTAGTCATTTGGTGGAAATGCATAAATAACTTGTGGTAGGATCAAAGGTGCATATATGGCTGCCACAATTGCATCATATATGGCTGCCATAATTACCACAGAGGAGTCACTAGGTGAATACTCACAGTCTTATATAATGTTCAAAACCTTGTTCACCATTAAGATTTGAATCTGATCTTATCGTTTCCCCGGGGAAGATATCTTTGTTTCTTCGTCCCCGACAATGGCACCAAAAGATGTTAGTCCATAAATTTGCACTTTACTATGAGAGGGAAATCTAGGGCATCATCAGGTTATTGCAATAATATTTTGAGGGTTTTATGATATGGTTTTTTGAAAGAGTGGTTGAAAAGTGGTTCAAGGTTTCAAGATAAACAGGAATTTTAGAATAAGGACAAATGATATCCCATTGATTGGTTAAAGGGTAGTCACATTTATGAATTATACAAATAAGGAAAAGAGAATATGAAGTCTTCAATTTGTTAACCTCACAAGGAATTCTTATCTCAAAATATCATTAAGAAACAATAACATTAGCCTGAAATCAAAAACTTGAAAATAATCACAACAACAAATTCTTCACTGTATCAATTAATAATCAAGAAAACAATGCATTGCAGTTTGATAAATGATCTTAAGAATGAAGAGAAAAATAACATAGAATAAGAGAAAGTCTAACCATCAATATTCCTTTACCATTGAGTGTCACATAGAATATGGAATGTCTTACAAGGAGTTTCAAAACAGGTCCCCTTGATATCCAAATTTTCGACCTTCACATAGTCTTTCTTCTGTCTACTTAAACTATCCAAAAAGTAACTCAGATCCTATTTTCTAGTGTGCTATTAATGATAGGATCTGATCAACATCTATCTTCTAGGGAGGTTAGCTCAAAATGAGCATTTACATTACAAAAATAGATATCAGCTCAACAGTTTAATCCCAAATGATTCTTTCAACAATACATTTGATCCTAGAAATTGGGAATTGGTTTGATTTAGTCATGTATTCGAAGTACATTCTTCACAAGACAAACACAAGTAACTATTCCCTCATTCCTTGGTAAATATCAAAACTTCAAACTGTGCCAGATCCTTCATAGGGCTATCATGATATGATAACAACGCTAGATTTAGCAGTCCCCTGTTTCAGCTTAGAGGTGAGTACAATGTTGTGCCAATAAAGTTTGAAGTTGGATTCTCTAAGCTCTTTGAGCAATGCCTTTTGCTCCCTTTTTGTCTTCTTGAACCCCTATATCATTTCTTGTTGTCTAGCACTCCATTGCTCTACTTGATTCTTTTCCTTCTTCAACTGCTTCACCACTCTCTGAAGTTCTCTGATCTTCTCTTTATTATTTATGATCTTGAACTTGAATTATGGAAACTCTTCTGTAGGTGCAGGCTTGTTTAGATCTATGACAGCCTTAGGTTCCCTCAGTTTAATTTGGTATGTAGAAGCTAATCCTGAACTATGATCATCATCTGAACTAGCTGATTCCATGGCTTCTGGAATATTTGATATATGGTATGAGTCTACAGGGTTACTTTCTTTGTTTCCAAAATTCCTATTGGTACCTTTAGCAAGTGCTTCATCTCTTGATAATCTCGTAGTAGCTCTTGTTACAGGTCCTGCAGGAAATTGAGCAATCTGCTTACATCTTTCTATTGGTTTCTTGTGTAATGGAGGTCTTTCTGCCTTTTCTTTGACACCTGCTTTAGAGTCCTCAGAATGGCCCTCTATGACTATGACATTTTCCTTTCTAATAGATGATTCAAACATAGCTTTGGATTTTAGCATGTATTTGTTGGTAACCCTAGTTGAATTTCTCCTAGGGTATTGAGACACATGTGAAGATTTCTTCTCTTGTTTTTTTACCTGTGGCACCTTTCTTACTAGTTGACTTATGCTTATGTTTGACTATAGGTTTAATATTATGATCCTCGTCTGTATATTCTTCCATTTTTATGTCTACATCAGAAAACATTTCGATCTCTGCATCAAGTTTGGGTCTCTTACCTCTGTTGGTCATGGGTTCTTCCTGAATGTCATCTGCAGAGGTATCAATAGAAATGTGTTGAGTCTAATTATTATTTTTTCTAGTCATTGTCACCCTGGTTGCAGACATTTATTCTTTTATTAGAGTTTCATCAAATGTGATACTATGTTTCTGTGTAGCTGCCTTTTTCCCTTTGTCCCTTTTCTGTTTGCTTGGTTATGGATCAGGATTTAGGGACTGGATCAACCAGTTCTAGAGTTTTTGTACTTCACTCAAAGCATAAAYGACCAGAGTCTTAATTAAAACTTGATGGAATAGGCTACTTTTAGAAGTGGTAGGKTGTGATTGTACCCTTTTTTGACATCTTCGATAGGCTTTTGAGTAGAAAGTATGGTAGATTTAAGGGATAGTCTCTATTGATATGCATTAATAACCTAATATGGTAGATGAAAACCAACGAGAATATACCTTCGCAAGTGATATACCTGTGAATTATGATCAGAGCGGTATGCCACTCTTGTCTAATCCAGTTGTGAGGGGCCCCTTTCTTCCAGTCTAGATTCTGCCTATCTGGTAGCAAGAATTGGTTCACAAACTCCATGACCACATGCTCCTTTTTCCACCATCGTTCTCCCCCAATCGCCAATCTACAAGATTTATCAATGGATTGTTCTGTCACCAACATCAACAGTTTACCGATCACCACTTCGAAGCCATCGAAGTTTTGTGCAAACAACATGGACACCTATTCGCCATGCCCCTAGAAGGTAGTAAAGAACTTGAACCAGCCAACGTCCTTGAACCTTTGTGCCATCTGTGGATACGCTTCAAGTAGCTCGGTGCCCTCAGGTTCCAACCTAACAATTTCCCCACCTTTTTTCGGCGCCATGTCGATGATACAGTGTTGTAACTCGACGTTGTTGGAAATCAAGAATTTAGAACCTGCAACTATTACTATATAATGATTTCCTTAAATGGATATATGTGCACATAATCCAACAGAATTAGAATAACAAATGGCAATGTCATATAATGATATTGGAAATTGAACTAATTTGATACAGTTCCTTGCAGGTATAGGGTGATCTCATTCATGCAACGGTTCAAACTGCATCATCATTTTCAAGCGAGATCATGGAGTACATGCAGGTGTTTTGTCCACGATTCATATGATCATGAAAATATTTGGATGGTTGGTGCATGTCACAGCATGATTACTTTAGCATTGCAGGAATAGCGTTATTCCCGTAGGGCTATTGATGACTTGGTAATAATTTAAATTTTCAGAATTCAAATAAGCAAATGATGTGACAAATCTCGTTAAACTATGTCTTAAACCTTCAAACTTAAGAAAATTATTCAAAAATGTTAAAATGCAAAGCATAACAAAATCAAACCAAAGATTAAATTCTAATGAAAACAAGCAATGAGGTATAAGCAGGGAGGGCTTAGGATTAGGGATTCTCACTAAATCAAGAACAAAATTAGAC
>JASDQU010587187.1:31698-49468 GCA_032191745.1 Picea mariana | reverse complement strand
TGACGTGGACCTTCCGACCTATGGGTTGTGGAGGGGGCCACGTAGCCGTCAAGTCCCTATGATCTTGATAAGAAAATAAAAATTCTCAAAGATTTTTTGTTTTAGTATGGGAAAGATTGTTAGCATTGAAAAAAGAAAGGTTATGATAATCAAATCCAAAAGGATTATTTACGGTAATTTCATGTATGACAATATCAACTTAGAGGAAGTGACTTCATACAAATATATTGGAATTGATCTTTATCACAATCTTAATTGGAACTATAGCAATAATAAAATGATATATGGAGAGCGAAAATCTTATTTTGGACTTGAAAATGGTAGTAATTCAGTGGAGCTTTGGCTTATGGATAAGAATAACTCCTCTTTGATACTCTTGTCATTATTGCTAATTTATATGGTTGTGAAGTTTGGCGATGCAACAATTCTGGAGGATAACTAGTGTAAAGAAGAAAATCCACATTGCTAAAATAAGAACAAACTCTCATGAGCTCCATAATGAAACAAGATGTTGGACAATTCCTAAAGTGACACGGGTTGAAAGAATTTGTCATATTTGTGACATGAAAAAGGTTGAAGATGAAAAGCACGTTCTCTTAGAATGTCATGCATACACCCACAAGCTTTTCAAGTACATAAATAAAATTTTAAAGGAAATCACATAAATCCTTACCTTTTTTTAAAGGTCTAATAGATCAATGTTGGTCTCAAGGAACGTTAATAACCATTGTCTACATAAATAATTTGGGTTCAGTAAGTATTATAGTATTGTTTAATGCATTTTTTCAAAGTATAGAAATTTTATTTTTAGAAAAAGTTTATCCCTTCGGTCTAAATAAAGCTTTTAAATTTATTGTCTTTAGTATAGAATTTTTTGGAGTGTAATGTGTGTTGGAGTTTTAAAAAGTCTCCAATATTTAGAATGGACACTCTATCTATTATGTCTTTAAAAAATATATTGAAAAGATTGAAATATTGCAATATTTATAAGGTAAAAAGAGAAAAGTTCACCATTTATAATGAGAAAAATAATAAATTAATGAAATAAAAAATTAAATTAAATTTATTAATAAAAATTAAAGAAATAAATTAAAAATAATAAAATAGTGAATACAAAGTCAAAGTAATTATTTCAAAATATATGATAAATAAAAAATAAAGGATACGATAAATAACCTATTATGAAATAAGATAAATAATAAAAGTAATAAGAATAACAAATGAGCTAATTTGATTAATAATAAAAAAAAAATATATGATAAATAAAAAATAAAGGATACGATAAATAACCTATTATGAAATAAGATAAATAATAAAAGTAATAATAATAACAAATGAGCTAATTTGATTAATAATAAAAAAATTGAGAAACAATAAAATAATGTAACGGGGAATATAATGATTTATTTAATAATATTAAATAAATATAATAAATTATAATGTAAAATTATAATAAATAAATATAATAAATTATAATGAAAAAATATATTATAAGAATGGAGTATAAAAGAAAAGAAAAAAAATAATAATAATGTGATTATATAAATGAAAAATAAGATTAAAAATTGTTTGAAGATTTTGTAAAGTTTAAGTAGTTGCTAGGAAAAGTTATTATTCTTTTTATTTTGATTTAAATTTCATTTTCTCATATTTTTATTTTTATTGAGACTTTATTATTTATGAATTGTGTATGATTTTTTATAAAGATTTTATTATTAATGAATTGTTTATGATGATGATGATGATGATTAACGTCCACTAAAATCTAATTGGTCTATCGGACTTTAAGAGGGTAAGTGATTACTTGTGATTCTTTAGAATTTTGTTTCTGTGCTCGAAAAGCATTAAGAGAAGCTTTCCAAGATCACCACACTTTTGTCGAATTAAGAGGTTAGGAAGGTTGGTAGTGTGATCAATATTTTGAAAATGAGATCTAATATGGGTATAGGCTGGACAATCTAAGAGAAAGTGCTTTTCATCTTCAACCCTCTTAGTGTCACAAAGGTGACACACTCTTTCATCCCATGGCATTTTAGGAATTGACCAATGCCCAGTTTCACTATGGAGCTCGTGAGAATTTGTTCTTATCTTAGCAATGCTTATTTTTTTCTTTAGACTTGGCAAAACAGATAGATAATTTTGATCTTCTAGATTAGGGTTGATTACATCTTTATAATACCTTAATTTTCTTTTTTCCTCTAACTCTTTATCACACCACATTTTTTCCTCAAATTTTGATTTGATATTTTAATGTTTTTCGAGCACAAAAACAAAATTTTAAAGAATTACAAGTAATCTCTTACTCTCTTAAAATCTCATCATTGTCGTGGTCGTGGCGGTGCCACCGCCACCAATTATATATATATATATATATATATATATATATATATATATATATATATAATTTAAAATATTTTAATAAAAGTTAAACTAATAATATTTCTTTATTTTAAAAAGTATCCATTAACTTAAAACATTATTTTTAATTAAAATATTATCCAAACAAATATTGTTGTTATTTTCTTCATGTTATTTTAATCAAAAATTAAATTAATATATTATTTAGAAAAATAAAAAAAATTATTTATTAATTTAATATATTAATATATTAAATTAATTAATTAATTAATATATTATTTATAATATATTAATTTAATTTTGAATTTAATTTCAATGATTAAAAATAATGATTATTATTTTCTTCACTCAAATTCAATTCCTTAAACTTTATAACTTTTAAAATAAATTAATTAATAATATATTTAAAAATCATAAACATAAAAAAAACCTTAAAACCACATTCAAAACCACACTCAATCTTATGAACAAACAAAAATTGAATTTTAAAACTTAAATAGTGTAATTTTAACAATTAGACAATCACAATTTCAAGAATCTCCAAATCATATCATGTCATCTATTATTACCATGGCATCTATTATTAGTAGTATAGACTATAGTTTGAGGAGGGGCATAAAGGATAATAGAGTGGAGATAGCTTATACGATATACAGGTGGCGTTTCTTAATGCATATGCACTAATGCTCGATGTATATCCGTCGTGAATAGCTAGTCAATCCAATCAATTATTCACGATAAGAGATGACCATTCTCTATGGAAAAATGACCATAAGAGATGAGTTCATTGGCTTTCACAACATTTTATGTTCATTGGCTTTCACAATAATTTCAGTGACATCTTTTCTTATAAATAAGAAAATATCGTCTTATAACATCAACAACTTCACAATAAACATAATCATTTTATTAATGAGTGTTATTTAACTATTTTGTGTTTTGGTTTTTTTCGTTGGAATTTGACAATGGAATCTGACAACATAAATCTACATGAAATACAATCTTATGTTGTTTAAATTGTATTTTTAAATCCAGAAATGGATTCAGCTCATTGAAAAACTCTCGAAATACTATTATACAAAATTAACCACTCAAATATGCATATCCAACAACTTTTCGCTTTAAACAAAAGTAAACATAAAATTTTGCCAAAAAACTAAAACATAAAACAATTAAACTACAGCCTATTAATAACATAATAACATTGAAACTACAAAGAACATCCAATTCCTCCTCTACCATATTTTTAAGTTAACAGACACTTTATCATTTCACAAATTCCTCCTCTACCATATTTTTTAGTTAACACACACTTTATCATTTCACATATTTTCAATTTGACACACACTTTATCATTTCACATGTTATCCTTCATAATTAAGACTTTCATGATAAGTGCTACGAAAATATTCTATTTCATATTTTCCAAGTATTCATTCTATCCAAATGTTTTTTTTGGGTTAAACATATGCATGTTTGCTTAAATTCATATGGTTTATTGTTTCATATTTTCTCCATATGTTTGAGTATGTTTTATTTTTTATTTTTTTAGTAAATAATTATTATAAGAAAATAAATTATTAGTGTTGATTTTAGCATCGAATTATAGTGCATTTTTTTCAAGTTGGAACATTTTTTTTAAGGTTGAAGTGAGTGTTAAATGATTTTTCATATTTAGTGTCAAGTTTAGTATTGGATTTAGTACTAGCCTAGCATTAGATTTTGTGTCGACTATCTATAAATTAAAAAACACAAATGCAAAATAGTAAAAATGAAAAAAGAAATGAAAAATGATAAGGGTGTGTTGGAATATGAATCTTATCACTTTCCAAAAGGAAGGAGCCCTACTTCAGCTACATTCCCACAAAAAGTTTCCATTAAAAGTGTAGATCTAAACATAAACTAGACTAACCTAGTGCAGATTAGAATTTATGGAAACATACATGAAAAATGATTAAAGATGACAACACAAATGGAAAATGGTAAGGGAATGTTGAGATTTGAACCCAGATCACTTTCCAAAGGGAGAGATTTCTACTTGAGCTACATTCCCACATATAAACATTCTATTAAAAATGTCAATCTGAATTGAAACTAGCCTAACATATGCATGAAAACAAGTGAATAACGTAGATCTTAGATAAATATAAATATTTAATACAAAAACAAAAGTAAGTAATAAGAGATAGATGGGTGTCGATATTTGAACATAGAGCTCCTTATAGGAATGCAAGAACCTTTCTTAATCCACACCATGAAGTTACTAGATCTATGCATTAAATAGAACCCCCAAAATACATTTTTTCTTATTTCTCTATTAAACCTGCAATAACAAAACAACAATAAACATTAGAAAATCAATAAAGCAAAAGCAAAGAAAAAGTGGAAGGAAGGAGGAAAAGGGAAGGGAGAATCCATTACCTTCCTTATGGAGATCTCTCCATGAAACCTTAGCCTCTACTCACGAAACCCTAAACTTGCAACAACGAAAGAAAAATAAACATTAACAATCGATAAAGTAAAATATAAAGGGAGAAAGGAGGAGAAGGGAAGGGAGAGGTCATTACCTTCATCATAGAGGTTCTATGAAATTTTATCTCCCATACATGAAACCCTAAACCTATAATAAAAAAACAATGATAAGCATGAGCCAATCAATAAAGGAAAAGAAAAATAAAATAAATGTTATCACCAAAAAAATCGATCAACAAGCTATATAGGTGATCACTGGAAAAGTCATAAGTTTAATACACCAAATGGCATACACTTAGCATTAATAGACTTTATTCAACAACGTGAAAAACTATTGAAAGTGGGTCTTTATGAATATGTGCAACCTACCAAAACATATTTTGCACCATTAGTGCATGCCAGTGTGGGCTAACAAAAAAAAAATGGTGTTATTCGTGCACTTCAGCGTGAATGTCACCATTGAAACACATGAGGATCTAATAGATAGTGCATTAATGAGGTCGTTCGAATCTCACATAACCTCAATCCAAGTGTACCTGAAGGGGCCGATTCTTCTGCTCTAGGAATGGCTCCAGGACCACTCAAATGGTAGGAGATCCACCCCTATGAGGGATCCCCATTTAAAAACTTGAAGAAAGTCTATATAAGAATGCCATTAGTATGCATTAAGTGGAGGCAATCAATGTATTTTTATTTTGTTGGTTCGAGCTCATAAAATCCTCTTTTCTCTTAAGTTCATTCACACCTTCATAACTAATCTTGTTTGGTGTACCAAACCTCTCTCCCCTTGAGAGCTTGGGTGCATTTCTTCACACTATTTTACTTTGTTTTGAGAAAGAGAGAAGAAAATGTTCTAGTGGGAACAAAAAGGACCCTCCAAAAAAGGAGTAGGAGAGAACATTTGTTCTCATACTTCCCTCTTAGGTGTTATCAATCAAAGCCTTCTCCATTAGTAACCACTCTTGATCTTGTAAGTTTTTTAGTTCTTGTGTTTTATGTTTCATGTATCTACTTCTTTATCTTTATCTTTATTTTTGTTATACATATTGTTATGGTTCACTAACCCTCTAACTCTACTATTTGGTGTTTATACTACCTACATTAGCATTCAAGGGTTGTTATTTTCTCACCCTTGTGACAAATTAGCCCAAATAAATTGGCAACTCCGCCGAGGTCCCCAAGTCGAATTATCCAATTGTAGGCTCCAAGAGCCCTTCTTATCACCTTTATGTGTTTGTAGGTTGATTAACTGGCCTTCTTGAGTGCTCAGTTTGAGTGTTTAGACCCCCAATTCTTAAAATCCCCTTCAGATTTTTTCTTCATGTCAAGGTTCAACATCAACATGGCTATCGAAGAAACAAATGCATGGAAGTGCACAATTCGCTCTCTTCCCAAGTCTCTGGCTCTACGCTAACTGCGCATGTTCCCCCCCAATTTCATGAATGTGCTTTCTTCCAACTGTTAAGATCTCAATTTTTTTACATATTTTTGGGGTTTTTTAGTTTTTACCCAAAAGATAACTAATAGATTTTATTTTCCCGCACTTTGTAAAGCTCACAAGTCACACTTTGAGTACCTTCTTGCATAGTAAGTTAGTCAAACTAGATACTAGGGAAGTAAAAAGAACCATACATCTTTTTATGTTCGTCATGTGGATGGCTAGTTGAAGCATTAGCACTCTTAGGAAAATTTGCTTTACCACTCAATTTAATTTTTGAGATTAGGAAACCTCTTACTCACATCATAGTATTCTCTTCACCTTGCACTCCTTGGAGTGACCTTGGTGAATTAGAACAAGATGTATAAGTTTTTCTTCCATCTCCCTTGCAACAAAAAAACACTTAGGAAGTTTAAGAGCTTTGTCAAGATCCATACATAGCCATATTATTGTGCAAATTAGGATAGTTTACTTTTCGCAAGCAACACTTAGGAAGTTTTAAATGATTTGAAAGGACTCGAAATGTCTACATTTATTGCAATCTAGACATAGGTTTTGAAATTTCACAAGGTTTACACAAATCTAGTGGTTAAATTAAAAAGTAAAGGACCCCACGAAGTTGACATGCTGCAAACATAACCACTTTTTATGTGCACATTCACATTTTGCACACAAAGCACTCCCACACACTCAAAGGTGTCTAAAATTTCATTCTTGTATTAATATTCTCTCCTTGTACTCACAAGCAATCTAGGAGGATCAAACAAGGATTCAAAAGTTCTAACAAGACCCTTTCCACACCCTTAAGAAAATGAGGTTGGTCCAAGACCCCAATATCAAAGAATTTTTAAAACACAACCATGAGAACTCACTAAAATCCTTCGCAAGAGGTCACAAAATAATATTTTAGTGTAATTTAGGATTATGGGGGTAGGTATCCAAATACCTCGTTGTCTCTTTTTATTTGAAACTTAGTGGTTGACAATTAAGGGAAGTTAAAATCCTCCAATTCAAGTTGTCCAAAGCCTTAAGGAAGGGAGATTCTTATGAAAGGGCAAGTGCCAAGGTCTAGTTGTTTCACATGTTCTTTCTTGAGCCACCCATCTCTTGTGAGGTTACCTAGCTCATGACCAGTTTTTTAGGCTGAGAGTCCCATGCTACACTTGAATGAGGTAACCTAGTGTCCAAAACCTAGGATTTTCTACATAGGTTGCAGTTGTGGGTGCAACTGCACCTAAATCAAATTTGTGTGGCTACTGAGAAATATTGTCAGTTCTTTTGGGATATGCCCCCTTTACCCCTCATTATAACTGATTTTTCACACCTTCACTAGTTCCTCTTTTGGTGGGTTCATTCCCTATTGTTGAGTGTTATTGGAAAGCCCAATGTTATT
Organism: Picea mariana; assembly: GCA_032191745.1. Taxonomy (NCBI): domain Eukaryota; kingdom Viridiplantae; phylum Streptophyta; class Pinopsida; order Pinales; family Pinaceae; genus Picea; species Picea mariana. The sequence continues at coordinate 41,807 of JASDQU010587187.1, read as the reverse complement.
TGAGAGGAAGGACAATAGGTCTATAGGGAACATACATTTTTCTTTTTATTCCCCACGCCAATAATACCATAACCTACCCAACCAACCTTTTTACTTTATAGTTGATTTGTATGTGTTATGTTGATCCATTACTGACCATATCTAGTTGTTATTTCTTTTGTTAAGTAGGCCATATTCAATATTGGTTAAAAAGCACTTGTTATTTCCCATTTCACCTTACCTAGATCACACACCTCATTGCTAGTTTGGAATCATAGGGGACCCACTAAGTCCCTAGCGATATAGACGCTTGCTTGGCCTCCCACCAATATTGGGGGGTATTCCTGTTTTTTCCTCCTCACAGGTTCAACATCCCCATTCACCTTTAAGTGTAAGGGTCTTTGGTTCGTCTTTTCTTGGTTCTACCTTGCTCGACACACCTATCCAAAATAACTCATCCAACGACCCTTCCTCCCCAGGAATCGACTCTCGATGTTCACAGATAATGGCCAAGCCACCGCCAAACTTACCATACTTAGCTTCATTAAATCTTCCATATTTGACTAAACTTATGAATGATCAAATCTTACATGATGCAGCTTGGCCAAAAATTCCCATCAAGCTTCCATCATACAATCCCAAGTTTGATGGTAAACTAGGAGAAGAAACAACCAACCATATCATGAGGTTTCACCTTTGATGCTCATCCAACAATATCATTGATGATTCCATTCGATTACGACTATTTCAAAGAATTTTAACTAGTCCATCCATGAAATGGTATGTAGATGAAAAAGTCAACGTCCCATATGACCTTTGCATCTTTAACCAAAGCATTCCTATCTTTCTTTGAGTTTCCATTACGCCATGCCATGGTCTTGTAAATTCTCTCAAATTTCTGATAAACTACTTCTACTTATATTGCGGATCACATCCACGAATGGCGTCGAAGGAAAAGTTTGTGCAAGATTGAAACTACCAAAGAACAATGGTTATATTGGTTCCTAAAATCATTAGTACCCTTCACCGCAAAAGACATGGCCACTACCATGCCTCAAAATGAAGATGAGGTCATCACCAATTCCCAACACTTTAATTTGATTTACTTGCAATTGGGATACCTCTACACATTTCTCCTTGATGCCCTTCACCCCATACTATTTGGTCAAGAAAGGATCAGAGCATCACATTCAGTAGATGTGTTGATTGGGTCGATGACCCACTTCAACCCTTATGGTCAACCCATACCCTTGTATGGTACCAACCAATATCCAAACTCTTATGGAGGAGCTCCATATTATGCCCCTCCTATGATTACACTCTATGTACCCAATCCCATGTTTTCTGCTCCTCCTCCTTGGATACCTAAGGGGCACCACCCTACACAACCCATGAATCCATTACACCAATCAGCTATGTTGATTCAAGTACAAACACAGGGCTTGTCATATAACCCAAGTAGTGGAGGAGGACCCTCAACATCATATAACCCCTATGGGCCTCCACACCATAGTAATCCATATTACCATTTTCTTGGTCCCCCTCAACCGACTTCCCTTCCACCACAAGGACAACAGTAGGCAGGGGTCAACTTTGTCCAACCTTTTCCCATGCAATAGGTTCAAGATTTTGAACAAATTAACATGGTAAATCTATCCATGCGGCAGAATAATTCCAAAAATAAAGGAAACAAAAAATATAATACAAAACAAGGTCAGGGGGCAAAGCCTCAGCAAAAATACCCTCAAAAAGGGGCCAATCCTAATTTTGTAATCAAACCCAAAATACATCCCATGGGCAACACCAACAAAAAAAAATGACAAGCAAAGAACAAAAATATAAAAACAAACTTTCCTTGTGCATTATGTGGTGAGTATGGGATTTACACTCACTATTGTCCCCAGATTGTTGAATACAAGTGAATGAAGGAGTTTATGAATGCACTGATTCCCCTTTCCCTATAGGTTACCCCACAAGTTCCACACAATTTCCTTCAACCCCAAACACCAGCAGTTCTACAAAACCTAATCCTCCATTAGAGAGAGATCACCACACAACAATAAGTGGGTCCCCATACACATAAAAATGGTTTAGTACCCCAAATCAGGATAGGTTCAACCTGGAAATTCCTCACAACATAGGAAGAGATCCTCCTCCAAACTTGCAATCGTAAATATGGCATGCCTCTTGATTCTATCCCAAACACTTTAGAAGCACCCCAATTACCAGCATGTCAACCTTTGATGGTCTTGCATCCTAGTAGTGACCCCACCCCATGTGTACCTTGAGCACCTCTAAGGCATAATATTCATAACCCACATGTTATGGTAGCTCATATTTATATCATTGTCAATGATTTGGATCAATATCCCACAACCATGTTTGTACTAGAGGTCTTGCAAACATTTCCTTCACAAAGGTAGTCCTTGCTATGAACATTGGAGGCAGTCGACCCTTCATATTCCTGCCTCATTAATTTTGATTTGGATGACTCAGAACCATGTATCCCCTCATTGGTATCTTTCCAAATCCTTGTTACAATTTGAAACATCACAGTCCATAGGTGCATGGTGGATGAAGGCGCATCCACATGAATAATGTCCAAAATTGTTTGGAAAACACTCAACTCCCCCGATCTCACCCCTTATTCCATCACCCTTTTGGAATACAATGGAATTTCATCTCAACCCAAAGGCCTCTTTCAAAATGTCCTTGTTGATCTAACAAGAAAAACAATCTTGATTGACATTGAGGTCATAGATTCCCCTTTGGACTATAACATCTTGCTTGGGTGCAATTATATGTACACCATGAAGGCAGTGGGTTCATCTGTGTTTCAAACCATGATATTCCCCCACAATGGAAAGTTTTTTATAGTTGGTCAGCTAACACATTACGAGCCCCTCCCTTCTTAAAATTTGAATAGTATCCTTCCCTTCATAGGGGCACATTTAGATATATCGTTAGTCATACAAATGGGTCCAAGAATATTTCAGGACCCATCACCCCTGGGAACTTATCAGAGAGATATACCTCTTCTATTACCCTCAAATTCTTCCCAAGTGTGTGTGATCACTTCAGTCACAACAAAACCAACCAATCAATCCCCCACTAAGACACCCACACCTTATCTTGTCCTTGATATATCCATACTAGAATCTCCTCAAGAAACTTACCTTATGACTAGTCATCCACCAACTTGGAAAATGCTTATTCAATCCTTAACCCAAATACCATTTTTCTACCCACCACCAAGAATAACGACTTATCAAGTCGTAGCTACCCTTACTCTTCCTAAAATGGTACTAGCCATCCCTTTTTGGTATCTTGACCCACTTTCTATAGTATAAATACCATCACTTCCACCCCAAACAACTACATTACCCATGCAAACCCTGATTCAACCACTAGTACCTCAACTCGGTCACATGGTTAAGGGAAAGGATACCAACATAGTGGGAAAAAAGAAGAAATCTAGGGCCACCCCTCAAACCACTCCTAGAGTTCAACCGCCAAGTGCACTTTGTGAGAAAATAGGCCACCCCACTAATTTATGTCCCATCCTTCCAGAATTACAAAACCCAATCCATATCCCCAAGGTAGTACCACTACTTCCCACTCAGGTAGCTATAACCACCAAATCTACCCTGGATTCTACCACCACACACTATAAAACCTTTCAAACTAACTTCACATATGTCATATGCTCACAATATGGCCATTACACCCACCATTGTCTAGATCTACCTCGGTTTTGGGAGACATTGGAAGAAATTTATCAAACATCCCTACCTAAACCCACCTGAACAATGCAGAAACTGGAAACACCCACTAATGCATTTTCTCCCAACATTTCTATGTCTCCACTTCGATAAATGTTGGTAATACATTCCCATGCGCACTATGTGGAAAATGGGAACATCTCACTTACGTGTGTCACTTGATCATCGAATATCAAGTTCATCGAATGACTTCCTTCCAAAATAGTAGGGAAATCCTCCACTCTCAAACATCATGTACCAATATTCCCACCCCAAGGGTGAGTCTACCACACCTACTCCAAATCAGAATTTTGTACCTCTTTCTTGCATGTTTTACCAATGTAGCTACAATCATAGATCCTTCCTCTAGCCCCACCTAATTCATTGACAAGTCCTTAGAAAAAGATTCTCCCTCCACCTAGGGAGCACGATACACACACATGTGTACATATATGGTATATTTCTTCCAGTGAAGTATCACCCCCTTCAGTTGAACCAACTATTCCCATTGAAAATAGTACCACTACCTTACAAGCACCATCGACTTACACTCCTCCAATAGCTATAGCATATTCAAACCAGAACACTATGTCCAACTCGTGTAAGACATATGGCACCATCACTCCATGTTTGCCTGTTTATAACTCTGATAACCCTTTATTATCTTACATCTTCCATTCATATGAATACATTTTAGAGGCCATGACGACACCTAACTATCCCTAGGATGAAATGCACCACTGGTCATTATTCCTACCACATGATGTTTTTCAAACCCCTGTTGACACCAACGTCTATGCAGTGGTAACCAAAGACTTCATCCCTCTAGGGCACATTGTTTGGTTCAAAAACCCAATCCCCTCCCTCAATGTTTTTAAATAAGGGAACCTGGCCAACATTTCCCCAACTATTAAGGAAAATATTTCCATCAAACTCGGTGTCGTTGAGGAAATCACCCTCAGTGTTGCATCCTCCACTGAAGAAGTCCTTGCCTACAAGGCTCTTTTTCAGGAATATCATGATATTTTTTCCTGGTCATACATAGAAATGTCTAGTCTTCAACCAACCATTATCAAACATTGAATCGACACTCAGCCTAATGATGTGTCTATTCTTCAAAAGTAGGGGCCTTTGCATCCTTCTAAATCTATGTCCACCAAATTCAAAATCGACAAATTACGCACCGCAATTTTATATACCCCATCATATATAATTCATGGGTCTCTAACCCCATTCCCGTTAACAAAAAATAGGGAACCATTTGCATCTAGAATAACTTCCGAGACCTCAACTAAGCATGTCCCAAGGACACATTTCCCACCCACTTCATCGATCAATTCATTGATGCATGTGTTGGACATGAAGCCCTATCATTTATGGAAGAATTCTCTAGCTACAACCAAATTAAAAATACGCCATGTGGATCAATACAAAACTGCATTTACCACCCCCTAGGGCACTTCTGCGTATCTCTTTATGCCCATTGGTCTCAAAATTGCTAGATCCATGTTCCAGCGGGCGATGACATATCTATTACATTATCTCACCCACCTCATCCTAGCATACTTGGACAATCTCACTTATCACTCCAAAAAATGATCCCAACRCTTGGAGGATTTGTGAATCATCTTTCAAATATGTCAACAATACAACATTTGTCTCAATCCCCTCAAGTACATTTTTGCTTCAGTGTCAGGTGTTTACTTGGATTCATCGTATCACAATAAGGAATAATTGTATAACCTCAAGTTCTAAGCCATCAGTGAAATACCCCCTCCCAAAACCTTGCACCAACTATAAATCCTTTAGGGAAAAGCTAACTTTTTATGTCACTTTGTTCCTAACTACGTGATTTGTGCCCACGACTTCTTGTGCCTATTACACCAAGATATCCCATTCAAATGGGACCAACATGCTCAAATATATTTTGTCTCATTGAAATCATCCCTCTCTAAAGCCCCTTTGATCAAGCCCACTGAATTTGACAAAGACTACATCATGTACCTTTCATCTTCAAAGGTATCAATTGCAGGAGTCCTTGTTTAGCTAGATGAATATGGGCATGAACATGTCATTTATTACATTAGAAATTTTTTATCAAGGCCACCCTTGAACTACAACCACGAATAAACAATTTCCCTCATCACCAGAAGTTGTCCCATTATATTTTTATTTCACCACCATGGTTGTTGCAAATTCCAATAACATGCATTATTTACTTAGTCGATGCCTAATTAATGGGAAATTTTCCCAATGGATCATAATTAATTGGGAATTTGATTTAGAATTCACCACCCCTAAGAGAAAGAAAGAACCCCTAAGAGAAATAAAGCAGTCTTCCTTGCCTCATCATTGATCTTCTATCAAATACAAAATACACACTAGTGAATGAAAAATTCCTTGATGAACATTTGTTCATCATTTCATTTGATGACCCATGGTATGGCTACATCCTCATCTACCTGCGTACCCAAATATTCATCCCTCAACTCTCTTGGGATGATCATCGACATATTTTATACCAATCCCCACACTGTCACCTCATCGAAGATGTTCTATATCAAAGGGGAGTGGATACCATCCTACGTTGTTGTCTCACCCTAGTTGAAGCAGAGTGAGTCTTGAATGATTTCCACAATGAAACTTGTAGTGGACACCTCTCAAGAATGTCTACTACTCAGAAAGTCATTAGATCCAATTATTTTTGTCCTACCTTGTTTCATGACTACATCCAGGAATCCAAGCGGTGTGTTGACGATTAAAATCGCAACAAAGTTTTGCCCGCAAAGTGTTGCTAAAGCCTATTATTATAAAGATAAATAATACTAGTAGGTGGGACCCCCTTGTAGATTACAGATAATATCTAGCTCTTATTTGATGTTTGTGCCACTGTTTGGCATTGCTTACATGGTTGATGAGATCTTATTGGTGATGGATGGGGCTTATTATGTGTTGGTTCTATGTGAGACAAGTGAAAGTTGGGTAAGTCATGTTATGTTTTGTTCTAAGCTCTAATCACATGTTACGATTGCCTATATTATCCATCCTACTATTTCTATCTATTCCTGGACTCGTTACTTTGACACCTGCACAACAGACATGTTAGTAATAATATTAAAGAGCAGTTGGAAAAGGGCAAAAGCAATATAAGAAAATGCAAAGGGAAGAAATTAAACTATGCTATATAATACTCTACATGCATTTTAAATGGTCGTTGTTATCCCTAGAAATAATCTAATAGTTATGCAATTTGATTGAGTTATATGAAGTGGTGATTTATGTTATAGCATAAGTTTGATATGGGTCGTGCTATTGGTTTTAGTGGGTGATGGTTTCGATACATGGTTTAACTAATTTATTTAATGAGAAGCTTGTTGGCATGTAATAAGTAATTAATGCACTGGGGATGGAGGCGACATGCATTTACTGCACGTCACCCTTACTCCTTCCACTGGTCTCCACCCTAGTCAGGCTATTGCTCAACTATGTTTGTTGTGGTTATGCTTTGACTTTCAAGCAAAGGGAGAACCGCTCGTTCAACTCGTGTTTTAAGGTTCTTTGATTACACGTATGTCCTTTTTTTTCCATCCATGAGTCTTCTCTGGTTATGAAATAGATATTGGATCAGATGTATGGGTTTGTGCTTTCCTTAAGTATGGAAACTGTGTAAAATTGTGATTTTTGGAATGAATCGTTGGTGGCTTTCACTGCAATTATATTTGGAGTCACAGTGTTATTGGTCGTCCTGAGTGTTAGCATCCATAGAGGCTCTCTGTCATCCTTACTGGTTTTAGTTGGAGGGTTTTGCTGGTCTAGAATGGTTGGCTATCTTCATGCATTCGTATCCCATACCCAGTCTTAGATTTTATGGGGTTTAATGGGTTTGAAATGCCTTGTGCCAATGCACATTATTCACTATGGGCATTGGGTTTTTCTTGCTACTATTGGTCATGCAGTGGGTTATGTTGCTTCTTCCCAAATCTGCTTCATCTCAACATCGTTAGTTGGTTGGATGGGAGATCCACGAGGGTTATACCCTGCATGTGCTAAGTATCGTTACAAGGCCCAAATGGAGCCTTGCTCCTCTTTTCATAGCTTATTATGTCACGAGATTTTTCACCCTGTCCACGAAGTCAACTTTGTTATTTCATGTGTGTGCATCGTTGGTCCCATAGGTTTTCACCATCAAGAAGAGTCGACTCTAGCCTCTCTGTGTTGGTCCACAGAGCAAACCCTTGATTCCTCAATTCTGAGTGTTGATAGAGGATATCGTTATGGCCTGTTGCATGTACTGTTGGTAGTTATGGATTGGTGGTGTATTGTCGACAAAGTGGATTACTTGCTTGCCCCATTGATTATGTGACAGTGGTGTTGTTTTGGGTATCTAGTCACTCCCATTGTTATTATAATTGGATGGATAAGATCAACATGGTTAATTGGATGATTTGTTAGATCAAATACACAGTCGTTGTCCTTGTGTTTATTGAATTGATAACCCAACACTATTTTTAATTGATTAATTCACAACATTGCTTCATGCATGATGTGTGGGTATGTGTGGTGTCCCTACAACATGAGTTAATGACTATTGTGATTGTGTGTTCTTAATTGCTAAATGGGTTATTTCAATCATGATGACTATGGAATTTCCATCCACTATATATGTTATGGTTATTAGATTGTGTCATCAGGGATGGGTACAAGTTTTTACACAGTATGGTTTTGTTGTAGTTTGATTGATTTTAGCAATACTGTTGTTGCCTCCTTGTATTGGATTGATAGCTCAGCATGATAGCTTGAGCTAATGATACTGTGACTGTGTGTTTTAAAATTGTCAAATGGGAATGTTGCAATTGTGGTGATTATGGCATGGTTGTCCATTGTGTCTGTTATCAATATTAATTTATTGCGCCATCAGAGAAGGTCAGAGGTTTTTGAACATGGATTTGTTGTAATTTGATCAATTTGTGTTGTAAAATCGGCCTATTGTTGATGCCTTGTTATATTGGATGGACAACCCATCATTTTGAATGTTTAGAGTCAAAGAAAATTGGACCTGTACAGTCACAGAAATACACTTGTGTTTGGTCGAATGGTTTTGTGTATCCCATAGCATAGCATGAGTTGAAGTGGTGATTGTTGTCTGTGTGTTTAAATGGCAAGTCGGGATCTTACAATTTGGATATGAATTATGGTGTCGACTGTCCACTATGAATGTTAAATGAATACCATGATTTTTAACAGTGATAGGCACTAGTGTTGTGATAGTATAACTTCATTGTAATTCAATTATTAAATGATTAAAAGACAAAATCGAGCACGACATTTGAGTTTTTATTTGATGATTGGAATAATTCGTGGGCAATGGTTGATTTTGATGCTGAGCAGAGTGGAAATAGTTTATTGTTTATTCATTTGGGAATTTTTTGGAAATATTAAATGGATAAATGAGAGGAGCATAGTTCCCCTATAGGTTGTTGTGGAATGCATATTGTCTTAGTTTGATGATACTATGTTAAATATTTGATTACAACAATGAGCAAGTTAATGCACAGAGTTGTTTGGACAGTACACAGTAATTGTTTGGGGTCTCAGTGGTCATTTGGTTGGTGTGTTTTCTTTTGCAGAATGGTTTTATGGATCACTGAATTAATTTTATGAACATTAATTGCTTTCCTTCCCTACCATTATTTCTCTTTCCGCTAATTACAACCCCCTCGCCTTCCCACATTCATTTTTCACTCCCTATTCTAAAATTAATTACAGTCAAGAAAAATTATGTATTGAAGCATTTTAAATTCGTTGGATTATAGTGGTGTTTTTTTGGGTTGCATTACAGTTGATTGTTGTGGTATTTGAGCAGTAACAGTGTTTCTTTCCCCCTCATTCTATCATTTTTTTCTGCTTAATACAAGCCCTTCGCATATCCCATGACCTTTTGTTCACCCCCTGATCATTGACAATAGTTAAACAATTTATATGGATTGAATTGCATGAGACTGATATGTTGTTGAGATAAAATCTATTTCATATTTTTAAAGAGTTATCATGTATGGTTGTTTAAAGGACTATTTGCTAATCAATCATGCATGCAGGAATGATTTTTTTCAGCTAAGGTAGCCATGGAATAGGCAACCGAGGGAGAGGTAATTCGATCAGAGGCCAAAGAAGGCTCCATACACTTTGATGTTAACTCGCAAGATCTAGGCCAGTTGTTTCAAGCCAGGTTTTTCAATTGGATTGGGCAATAAATGGTCCAACCTAGGCCTGAAAGGCCTCCTTTCCAAACTCCACAAGCCCTTGGTATTCTCGTGCCCCCTCATGTATCATTTCAACTCAAGGTTCTCAAAAATGATGGATGGAAAGAGA
>JASDQU010587187.1:3555-19936 GCA_032191745.1 Picea mariana | reverse complement strand
TTCATGTTATTTTAATAAAAAATTAAATTAATATATTATTTAGAAAAATAGAAAAATATATTTATTAATTTAATATATTAATATATTAATTTAATAAATAAATTAATATATTATTTATAATATATTAATTTAATTTTGAATTTAGTTTCAATAATTAAAAATAATGATTATTATTTTCTTCACTCAAATCCAATTTCTTAAACTTTATAACTTTAAAAATAAATAAATTAATAATATATTTAAAAATCACAAACATAAAAAAAAAACCTTAAAACCACACTCAATCTTATGAACAAACAAAAATTGAATTTTAAAAATTAAATATTGTAATTTTAACAATGAGACAATCACAATTTCAAGAATCTCCAAATCATATCATGTCATCTATTATTACCATGGCATCTATTATTAGTAGTATAGAGTATAGTTTGAGGAGGGGCATAAAGGATAGCAGAGTGGAGATAGCTTATACGATATACAGGTGGCGTTTCTTAATGCATATGCACTAATGCTCGATGTATATCAGTCGTGAATAATTAGTCAATCCAATCAATTATTCACGATAAGAGATGACCATACTCTATGGAAAAATGACCATAAGAGATGAGTTCATTGGCTTTCACAACATTTTCAGTTCATTGGCTTTCACAATAATTTCAGTGACATCTTTTCTTATAAATAAGAAAATATCATCTTATAACATCAACAATTTCACAATAAACATAATCATTTTATTAATGGGTGTTATTTAACTATTTTGTGTTTTGATTTTTTTCGTTGGAATTTGATAATGGAATCTGACAACATAAATCTAGTTCAGAAATAGTCGGAAAATCCACAGTGTTGATGACATCTTGTCGTCAACACTGTGGATTTTCCGACTATTTCTGAACTTAATTCTCACCACAGAAATTTAAATGAACATAAATCTACATGAAATTACAATTTTGTGTTGTTTAAATTGTATTTTTAAATCCAGAAATGGATTCAGTTCGTTGAAAAACTCCCGAAACACTATTACACAAAATTAACCACTCAAATATGCATATCCAACAACTTTTCACTTTGAACAAAAATAAACATAAAATTTTGTCAAAAAACTAAAACATAAAACAATTAAACTACAGCCTATTAATAACATAATAACCTTGAAACTACAAAAAACATCCAATTCCTCCTCTACTATATTTTTAAGTTAACACACACTTCATCATTTCACATATTTTTAATTTGACACACTCTTTATCATTTCACATGTTATCCTTCATAATTAAGACTTTCATGATAAGTGCTACGAAAATATTCTATTTCATATTTTGCAAGTATTCATTCTATCCATATGTATTTTTTTGGGGTTAAACATATGCATGTTTGCTTAAATTCATATGGTTTATTGTTTCATATTTTCTCCATATGCTTGAGCATGTCTTTTTTGGATTTTTTAGTAAATAATTATTATAAGAAAATAAATTATTAGTGTTGATTTTAGCATCGAATTATAGCGCATTTTTTTCAAGTTGGAACATTTTTTTAAGGTTGAAGTGAATGTTAAATGATTTTTCCTATTTAGTGTCAAGTTTAGCATTGGATTTAGTACTAGTCTAGCATTAGATTTTGTGTCGACTATCTATAAATTAAAAAACACAAATGCAAAATAGTAAAAAGGAAAAAAGAAATGAAAAATGATAAGGGTGTGTTGGAATATGAATCTTATCACTTTCCAAAAGGAAGGAGCCCTACTTGAGCTACATTCCCACAAAAAGTTTTCATTAAAAGTGTAGATCTAAACATAAACTAGACTAACCTAGTGCAGATTAGAATTTATGGAAACATAAATGAAAAATGGTTAAAGATGACAACACAAATGGAAAATGGTAAGGGAATGTTGGGATTTGAACCCAGATCACTTTCCAAAGGGCGAGAGTTCTACTTGAGCTACATTCCCACATATAAACATTCTATTAAAAATGTCAATCTGAATTGAAACTAGCCTAACCTATGCATGCAAACAAGTGAATAACATAGATCTTAGATAAATATAAATATTTAATACAAAAACAAAAGTAAGTAATAAGAGATAGATGGGTGTCGATATTTGAACCTAGATCTCCTTATAGGAATGCAAGAGCCTTTCTTAATCCACACCATGAAGTTACTAGATCTATGCATTAAATAGAACCCCCAAAATACATTTTTTCTTATTTCTCTATTAACCCTGCAATAACAAAACAACAATAAACATTAGAAAATCAATAAAGCAAAAGCAAAGAAAAAGAGGAAGGAAGGAGGAAAAGGGAAGGGAGAATCCATTACCTTCCTTGTGGAGATCTCTCCATGAAACCTTAGCCTCTACGCACGAAACCCTAAACTTGCAACAATGAAAGAACAATAAACATTACAATCGATAAAGTAAAATATAAAGGGAGAAAGGAGGAGAAGGGAAGGGAGAGGTCATTACCTTCATCATAGAGGTTCTATGAAATTTTATCTCCCATACATGAAACCCTAAACCTACAATTAAAAAACAACGATAAGCATGAGCCAATCAATAAAGGAAAAGAAAAATAAAATAGATGTTATCGCCAAAAAAATCACTCGACAAGCTATATAGGTGATCACTAGAAAAGTCATCAATTTAATACACCAAATGGCATACACTTAGCATTAACAGACTTTATTCAGCAACGCAAAAAACTATGGAAAGTGGGTCTTTATGAATATGTGCAACCTACCAAAACATATTTTGCACCATTAGTGCATGCCAGTGTGGGCTAACAAAAAAAATTTGGTGTTATCCGTGCACTTCAGCACGAATGTCACCATTGAAACACGTGAGGATCTGATAGACAGTGCATTAATGAGGCCGTTCAAATCTCACATAACCTCAATCCAAGTGTACCTGAAGGGGCCGATTCTTCTGCTCTAGGAATGGCTCCAGGACCACTCAAATGGTAGGGGATCCACCCCTATGAGGGATCCACATTTAAAAACTTGAAGAAAGTCTATATAAGAATGCCATCAATATGCATTAAGTGGAGGCAATCAATGTATTTTTATTTAGTTGGTTCGATCTCATAAAATCCTCTTTTCTCTTAAGTTCATTCACACCTTCATAACTAATCTTGTTTGGTGTACCAAACCTCTCTCCTCTTGAGAGCTTGGATGCATTTCTTCACACTATTTTACTTTGTTTTGAGAAAGAGAGAAGAAAATGTTCTAGTGGGAACAAAAAGGACCCTCCAAAAAAGGAGTAGGAGAGCACATTTGTTCTCATATTTCCCTCTTAGGTGTTATCAATCAAAGCCTTCTCCAGTAGTAACCACTCTTGATCTTGTAAGTTTTTTAGTTCTTGTGTTTTATGTTTCATGTATCTACTTCTTTATCTTTATCTTTATTTTTGTTATACATATTGTTATGGTTCACTAACCCTCTAACTCTACTATTTGGTGTTTATACTACCTACATTAGCATTCAAGGGTTGTTATCTTCTCACCCTTGTGACAAATTAGCCCAAATAGATTGGCAACTTCACCGAGGTCCCCAAGTCAAAGTATCCAATTATAGGCTCCAAGATCCCTTCTTCTCACCTTTATGTGTTTGTAGGTTGATTAATTGTCCTTCTTGAGTGCTCAGTTTGAGTGTTTAGACCCCCAATTCTTAAAATCCCCTTCAGATTTTTTCTTCATGTCAAGGTTCGACATCAACGTGGCTATCGAAGAAACAGACGCATGGAAGTGCACAATTCGCTCTCTTCCCAAGTCTCTAGATCTATGCTAACTGTGCATGTTCCCCCCCAATTGCATGAATGTGCTTTCTTCCACCTGTTAAGATCTCAATTTTTTTACATATTTTTTGGTTTTTTAGTTTCTACCCAAAAGATAACTGATAGATTTTATTTTCCCGCACTTTGTAAAGCTCACAAGTCACACTTTGAGTACCTTCTTGCGTAGTAAGTTAGTCAAACTAGATACTAGGGAAGTAAAAAGAACCATACATCTTCTTATGTTCGTCATGTGGATGGTTAGTTGAAGCATTAGCACTCTTAGGAAGATTTTCTTTACCACTCAATTTAATTTTTGAGATTAGGAAACCTGTTACTCACATCATAGTATTCTCATCACCTTGCACTCCTTGGAGTGATCTTGGTGAATTAGAACAAGGTGTGTAAGTTTTTCTTCCATCTCTCTTGCAACAAAAAAACACTTAGCAAGTTTAAGAGCTTTGTCAAGATCCATACATATCCATATTATTGTGCAAATTAGGATAGTTTACTTTTCACAAGCAACACTTAGGAAGTTTTAAATGATTTGAAAGGACTTGAAATGTCTACATTTATTGCAATCTAGACATAGGTTTTGAAATTTCACAAGGTTTGCACAAATCTAGTGGTTAAATTAAAAAGTAAAGGACCCCACGAAGTCCACATGTTGCAAACATAACCACTTTTTATGTTCACATTCACATTTTGCACACAAAGCACTCCCACACACTCAAAGGTGTCTAAAATTTCATTCTTGTATTAATATTCTCTCCTTGTACTCAGAAGCAATCTAGGAGGATCAAAAAAGGATTCAAAAGTTCTAACAAGACCCTTTCCACACCCTTAAGAAAATGAGGTTGGTCGAAGACCCCAATATCAAAGAATTTTTAAAACACAACCATGAGAACTCACTAAAATCCTTCGCAAGAGGTCACAAAATAATATTTTAGTGTAATTTAGGATTATGGGGATGGGTATCCAAATAACACCTCGTTGTCTCTTTTCATTTGAAAGTTAGTGGTTGACAATTTAGAGAAGTTAAAATCCTCCAATTCAAGTTGTCCAAAGCCATAAGGAAGGGAGATTCTTATGAAGGGGCAAGTGCCAAGGTCTGGCTATTTCGCATGTTCCTTCTTGATCCACCCATCTCTTGTGAGGTTACCCATCTCGTGACCAGTTTCTGAGGTCGAGAGTCCCATGCTACACTTGAATGAGGTAACCTAGTGTCCAAAACCTAGGATTTTCTACATAGGTTGCAGTTGTGGGTGCAACTACACCTAAATCAAATTTGTGTGGCTATTGAGAAATATTGTCAGTTCTTTTGGGATATGCCCCCTTTACCCCTCATTATAACTGATTTTTCACACCTTCACTAGTTCCTCTTATGGTGGGTTCATTCCCTATTGTTGAGTGTTATTGGAAAGCCCAGTGTTATTTGAGAGGAAGGACAATAGGTCTATAGGGCACATACATTTTGTTTTTTATTCCCCACGCCAATAATACCATAACCTACCCAACTAACCTTTTTACTTTATAGATGATTTGTATGTGTTATGTTGATCCATTACTGACCATATCTAGTTGTTATTTCTTTTGTTAAGTAGGCCATATTCAATATTGGTTAAAAAGCACTCGTTATTTCCCATTTCACCTTACCTAGATCACACACCTCATTGTTAGTTTGGAATCATAGGGGACCCACTAAGTTCCTAGTGATATAGATGCTTTCTTGGCCTCCCACCAATATTGGGGGGTATTCCCGTGTTTTCCTCCTCACAAGTTCAGCCTCCCCATTCACCTTTAAGTGTAAGGGTCTTTGGTTCATCTTTTCTTGGTTCTACCTTGCTCGACACACCTATCCCAAATAACTCATCCAACGACCCTTCCTCCCCAGGAATCGACTCTCGATGTTCACACATAATGGCCAAGCCACCGCCAAACTTACCATACTTAGCTTCATTAAATCTTCCATATTTGACTAAACTTACGAATGATCAAATCTTACATGATGCAGCTTGGCCAAAAATTACCACCAAGCTTCCATCATACAATCCCAAGTTTGATGGTAAACTAGGAGAAGAAACAACCAACCATATCATGAGGTTTCACCTTTGGTGCTCATCCAACAATATCAATGATGATTCCATTCGATTACGACTGCTTCAAAGAACCTTAACTAGTCCATCCATGAAATGGTATGTAGATGAAAAAGTCAACGTCCGAAATGACCTTTGCGTCTTTAACCAAAGCATTCCTATCTTTCTTTGAGTTACCATTACGCCATGCCATGGGCTTGTAAATTCTCTCAAATTTCAGCTAAACTACTTCTACTCATATTGCAGATCACATCCATGAATGGCGTCGAAGGCAAAGCTTGTGTAAGATTGAAACTACCAAAGAACAATGGTTATATTGGTTCCTCAAATCATTAGTACCCTTCACCGCAAAATGCATGGCCACTACCATGCCTCAAAATGAAGATGAGGTCATCACCAATTCCCAACACTTTAATTTGATTTACTTGCAATTGGGATACCTCTACACATTTCTCCTTGATGCCCTTCACCCCATACTATTTGGTCAAGAAATGGTTAGAGCATCACATTCAGTAGATGTGTTGATTGGTTCGATGACCCACTTCAACCCTTATGGTCAAACCATACCCTTGTATGGTACCAACCAATATCCAATCTCTTATGGAGGAGTTCCATATTATGCCCCTCCTATGATTACACTCTATGTACCCAATCCCATGTTTTTTGCTCCTCCTCCTCAGATACCTAAGGGGCACCACCCTACACAACCCATGTATCCATTACACCAATCATCTACGTTGATTCAAGTACAAACACAACGCTCTTCATATAACCCAAGTAGTGGAGGAGGACCCTCAACATCATATAACCCCTATGGGCCTCCACACCATAGTAATCCATATTACCATTTTCTTGGCCCCCCTTAAACCACTTCCCTTCCACCACAAGGACAACAATAGGTAGGGGTCAATTTTGTCCAACCTTTTCCCATGCAATAGGTTCAATATTTTGAACAACTTAACATGGTAAATCTGTCCACATGGCATAATAATTCCAAAAATAAAGGAAACAATAAATATAATACAAACCAAGGACAGGGGGCAAACCCTCAGCAAAAAAACCCTCAAATAGGGGCCAATCCTAATTTTGGTAATCAAACCCAAAATACGTCCCATGGGCAACACCAACAAAAAATAATGACAAGCAAAGAACAAAAATATCAAAACAAACTTTCCTTGTGCATTATGTGGTGAGTATGGGATTTACACTCACCATTGTCCCCAGATTGTTGAATACAAGTGAATGAAGGAGTTTATGAATTCACTAATACCCCTTTCCCTGTAGGTTACCCCACAAGTTCCAAAAAATTTCCTTCAACCCCAAACACCAGTAGTTCTACAAAACCTAATCCTCCATTAGAGAGTGATAACAACACAACAATAAGTGGGTCCCCATACACATAAAAATGGTTTAGTACCCCAAATCAGGATAGGTTCAACCTGGAAATTCCTCACAACATAGGAAGAGATCCTCCTCCAAAATTGCAATCGTAAATATGGCATGCCTCTTGATTCTATCCCAAACACTTTAGAAGCACCCCGATTACCAGCATGTCAACCTTTGATGGTCTTGCATCCTAGTAGTGACCCCACCCCATGTGTACCTTGAGCACCTCTAAGGCATAATATTCATAACCCACACGTTATGGTAGCTCATATTTATAGCATTGTCAATAATTTGGATCAATATCCCACAACCATGTGTGTACTAGAGGTCTTGCAAACATGTCCTTCACAAAGGTAGTCCTTGCTATGAACATTGGAGGCAGTCGACCCTTCATATTCCTGCCTCATTAATTTTGATTTGGATGACTCAGAACCATGTCTCCCCTCATTGGTATCTTTCCAGATCCTTGTTACAATTTGAAACATCACAGTCCATAGGTGCATGGTGGATGAAGGCACATCCACATGAATAATGTCCAAAATTGTTTGGAAAACACTCAACTCCCCCGATCTCACCCCTTATTCCATCACCCTTTTGGAATACAATGGAATTCCATCTCAACCCAAAGGCCTCTTTCAAAATGTCCTCGTTGATCTAACAAGAAAAACAATCTTGATCGACATTGAGGTCATAGATTCCCCTTTGGACTATAACATCTTGCTTGGGTGCAATTATATGTACACCATGATCTTCCCCCACAATGGAAAGTTTTTTATAGTTGTTCAGCTAACACATTACGAGCCCTGCCCTTCTTAAAATTTGAATAGTATCATTCCCTTCATAGGGGCACATTTAGATATATCGCTAGTCATACAAATGGGTCCAAGAATATTTCAAGACCCATCACCCCTAGGAACTTATCAGAGAGATATACCTCTTCTATTACCCTCAAATTCTTCCCAAGTGTGTGTGATCACTTCAGTCACAACAGAACCAACCAATCAATCCCCCCCTAAGACACCCACACCTTATCTTGTCCTTGATATATCCATACTAGAATCTCCTCAAGAAACTTACCTTATGATTAGTCATCCACCAACTTGGAAAATGCTTCCTCAATCCTTAACCCAAATACCATTTTTCTACCCACCACCAAGAATAACAACTTATCAAGTCGTAGCTACCCTTACTCTTCCTAAAATGGTACTAGCCATCCCTTTTTGGTATCTTGACCCTCTTTCTATAGTTTCAATACCATCACTTCCACCCCAAACAACTACATTACCCATGCAGACCCTAATTCAACCACCAGTACCTCAACCCGATCACATGGTTAAGGGAAAGGATACCAACACAGCGGGAAAAAAGAAGAAATCTAGGGACACCCTTTAAACCACTCCTAAAGTTCAACCCCTAACTGCACTTTGTGAAAAAATAGGCCACCCCACTAATTTATGTCCCATCCTTCCAGAATTACAGAACCCGATCCATCTCCCCAAGGTAGTACCACTACTTCCCACTTAGGTAGCTATAACCACCAACTCTACCATGGATTCTACCACCACACACTATAAAACCTTTCAAACTAACTTCACATGTGCCATATGCTCACAATATGGCCATTACAGCCACCATTGTCTAGATCTACCTCGGTTTTGGGAGACATTGGAAGCAATTTATCAAACATCCCTACCTAAACCCACTTGAACAATGCAGAAACTGGAAACACCCACTGATGCATGTTCTTCCAACATTTCTATGTCTCCACTTCGATAAATGCTGGTAATACATTCCCATGCACACTATGTGGAAAATGGGAACATCTCACTTACATGTGTCGCTTGATCACCGAGTATCAAGTTCATCGAATGTCTGCCGTCCAAAACAGTATGGAAATCCTCCACTCTCAAACATCATGTACCAATATTCCCACCCCCAAGGGTGAGTCTACCACACCTACTCCAAATCAAAATTTTTTACCTCTTTCCTACAAGTTTTACCAATGTAGCTACGATCATAGATCCTTCCTCTAGCCCCACCTAATTCACTAACAAGTCTTTAGCAAGAGATTCTCCCTCTACCTGGGGAGCACGATACACGCACATGTGTACATATATGGTATATTTCTTCCAGTGAAGTATCACCCCCTTCAGTTTAACCAACCATTCCCATTGAAAATAGTACCACTACCTTACAAGCACCATCGAATTACACTCCCCCAATAGCTACAACATATTCAAACCAAAACACTATGTCCAACTCGTGTAAGACATATGGCACCATCACTCCATGCTCGCCTGTTTATAACTCTGATAACCCTTTATTATCTTACATCTTCCATTCATATGAATACATTTTAGAGGCCATGATGATACCTAACTATCCATGGGATGCAATGCACCACTGGTCATGATTCCTACCACATGATGTTTTCCAAACCCCTGTTGACACCAATGTCTATGCAGTGGTAACCAAAGACTTCATCCCTCTAGGGCACATTGTTTGGTTCAAAAACCCAATCCCCTCCCTCAATGTTTTTAAATAAGGGAACATTGAAAACATTTCCCCAACTATTAAGGAAAATATTTCCATCAAACTCAGTGTCGTTGAGGAAATCACCCTCAGTGTTGCATGCTCCACTGAATAAGTCCTTGCCTACAAGGCTCTTTTTCAGGAATATCATGATATTTTTTCCTGGTCATACATAGAAATATCTAGTCTTCACCCAACCATTATCGAACATTGAATCGACACTCAGCCTAATGATGAGTCTATTCTCCAAAAGTAGGGGCCTTTGCATCCTTCTAAATCTATGTCCACCAAATTCAAAATCGACAAATTACGCACCGCGATTTTATATGCCCCATCGTATATAATTCATGGGTCTCTAACCCCATTCCCGTTAACAAAAAATAGGGAACCATTTGCATCTAGAATAACTTTCGAGACCTCAACTATGCATGTCCCAAGGACACATTTCCCACCCCCTTCATCGATCAATTCATTGATGCATGTGTCAGACATGAAGCCCTGTCATTTATGGAAGAATTCTCTAGCTACAACCAAATTAAAAATACGCCATGTGGATCAGTACAAAACTGCATTTACCACCCCCTGGGGCACTTCCGCGTATCTCTTTATGCCCATTAGTCTCAAAATTGCTAGATCCATGTTCCAGCGGGCAATGACATATCTATTACATTATCTCACCCACCTCATCCTAGCATACTTGGACAATCTCACTTATCACTCCAAAAAATGATCCCAACACTTGGAGGATTTGTGAATCATCTTTCAAATATGTCAACAATACAACATTTGTCTCAATCCCCTCAAGTACATTTTTTGCGTCAGTGTCAGGTGTTTACTTGGATTCATCGTATCACAATAAGGAATAATTGTATAACCTCAAGTTTTAAGCCATCAGTGAAATACCCCCTCCCAAAACCTTGCACCAACTATAAATCCTTTAGGGAAAAGCTAACATTTTACGTCGCTTTGTTCCTAACTACGTGATTTGTGCCCACAACTTCTTGTGCCTGTTACACCAAGATATCCCATTCAAATGGGACCAACATGCTCAAATATATTTTGAATCATTGAAATCATCCCTCTCTAAATCCCCTTTGATCAATCCCACTGACTTTGACAAAGACTACATCATGTACCTTTCATCTTCGGAGGTATCAGTTGCAGGAGTCCTTTTTTAGCTAGATGAAAATGGGCATGAACATGTCATTTATAACAATAAGAAAAATTTATTAAGGACACCCTTGAACTACAACCATGAATAAACAACTTCCCTCGTCGTGGTTCTCACAGTCCAGAAGTTGTCCCATTATATTTTTCTTTCACCACCAAGGTTGTTGCGAATTCCAATACCATGCATTATTTACAAAATTGACACCTGATTAATGGGAAATTTTCCCGATGGATCATAATTAATTGGGAATTTGATTTAGAATTCACCACCCCTAAGAGAAAGAAATAACCCCTAAGAGAAATAAAGTAGTAGTCCTTGCCTCATCACTGATCTTCCATCAAATACAAAAGACACACCAGTGAATGAAAAATTCCCTTATGAACATTTGTTCATCATTTCATTTGATGACCCATGGTATGACTACATCATCATCTACCTACGTACCCAAAAATTCATCCCTCACCTCTCTCAGGATGATCATCGACATATTTTATACCAATCCCCACTCTATCACCTCATCGAAGATGTTCTATATCAAAGGGGAGTGGATACCATCCTATGTTGTTGTCTCGCCCTAGTTGAAGCGGAGTGAGTCTTGAATGATTTCCATAGTGAAACTTGTAGTGGACACCTCTCAAGAATGTCTACTACTCAGAAAGTCATTAGATCCAATTTTTTTTGTTCTACCTTGTTTCATGACTACATCCAAGAATCCAAGCAGTGTGTTGACGATTAAAATCGCAACAAAGTTTTCCCTGCAAAGTGTTGCTAAAGCCTATTATTATAAAAGATAAATAATACTAGTAGATGGGACCCCCTTGTAGATTAGAGATAATATATGGCTCTTATTTGATGTTTGTGCCACTGTTTTGCATTGCTTACACGGTTGATGAGATCTTATTGGCGATGGATGGGGCTTATTATGTGTTGGTTCTATGTGAGACAAGTGAATGTTGGTTAAGTCATGTTATGTTTTGTTCTAAGCTCTAATCACATGTTATGATTGTCTATATTAATCCTACTATTTCTATCTGTTCCTGGACTCGTTACTTTGACACCTGCACAACAGACATGTTAGTAATGATATTAAAGAGCAGCTGGAAAGGGGAAAAAGCAATATAAGCAAATGCAAAGGGAAGAAATTAAACTATGTTATATAATACTCTACATTTTAAATGGTCATTGTTATCCCTAGAAATAATCTAATAGTTATGCGATTTGATTGAGTTATATGAAGTGGTGATTTATGCTATAGCATAAGCTTGATATGGGTCATGCTATTGGTTTTAGTGGGTGATGGTTTCGATACATGGTTTAACTAATTGATTTAATGAGAAGCTTGTTGACATGTACTAAGGAATTAATGGATTGGGGATGGAGGCAACGTGCATTTACTACACGTCACCCTTACTCGTTCCACTGGCCACCACCCTAGTCGGGTTATTATTCAACTATGTTTGTTGTGGTTATGCTCCGACTTTCAAGCAAAGGGAGAACCTCTTGGTCAACTCGCATTTTAAGGTACTTTGATTACAGGTATGTCCTTTTTTTTCCATCCATGAGTCTTCTCTGGTTATGAAATAGATATTGGATCAGATGTATGGGTTTGTGTTTTCCTTAAGTATGGAAACTGTGTAAAATTGTGATTTTTGGAATGAATCGTTGGTGGCTTTCACTGTAATTATATTTGGAGTCATAGTGTTATTGGTCGTCCTGAGTGTTAGCATCCATAGAGGCTCTTTGTCATCCTTACTGGTTTTAGTTGGAGGGTTTTGTTGGTCTAGAATGGTTGGTTATCCTCATGCATTCGTATCCCATACCCATTCTTGGCTTTTATGGGGTTTAATAGGTTTGAAACGCCTTGTGCCAATGCACATTATTCACTATGGGCATTGGGTTGTTCTTGCTACTATTGGTCGTGAAGTGGGTTATGTTACTTCTTCCCAAATCTACTTCATCTCAGCATCGTTAGTTGGTTGGATGGGAGAGCCACGAGGGTTATACCCTGTGTGTGCTAAGTATCGTTACAAGGCCCAAATGGAGCCTTGCTCCTCTTTTCATAGCTTCTCATGTCACAAGATTTGTCACCCTGTCCACGAAGTCAACTGTGTTATTTCATGTGTGTGCACCGTTGGTCTCATAGGTTTTCACCATCAAGAAGACTCGACTCTAGCCTCTCTGTGTTGGTCCACAGAGCAAACCCTTGTTTCCTCAATTATGAGTGTTGATAGAGGAGATCGTTATGGCCTCTCACATGTACTATTGGTAGTTATGGATTGGTGGTGTATTGTCGACAGAGTGGATTACTTGCTCGCCCCATTGATTATGTGACAGTGGTGTTGTTTTTGGTATCTAGTCACTTCCATTGTTATTATAATTGAATGGATAAGCTTAACATGGTTAATTGTATGATTTGTTAGATAAAATACACAATCATTGTCCTTGTGTTTATTGAATTGATAACCCAACACTGTTTTTAATTGATTAATTCACAACATTACTTCATGCGTGATGCATGGGTATGTGTGGTGTCCCTACAACATGTGTTAATGACTACTGTGATTGTGTGTTCTTAATTGCTAAATGGGTTATTTCAATCATGATGACTATGGAATTTCCATCCACTGTGTATGTTATGGTTATTAGATTGCGTCATCAGGGATGGGCACAAGTTTTTACATAGTATGGTTTTGTTGCAGTTTGATTGATTTTAGCAATACTATTTTTGCCTCCTTGTATTGGATTGATAGCTCGGCATGATAGCTTGAGTTAATGATACTATGACTGTGTGTTTTAAAATTGTCAAATGGGAATTTTGCAATAATGGTGATTATGGCATGGTTGTCCATTATGTCTCTTATCAATATTAATTTATTGCACCATTAGAGAAGGTCAGAGGTTTTTGAACATGGCATTGTTGCAATTTGATCAATTTGTGTTGTAAAATCGGGCATGTTGTTGATGCCTCATTATATTGGATGGACAACCCATCATTTTGAATGTTTAGAGTCAAAGAAAATTGGACTTGTATAGTCACAGAAATACACTTGTGTTTGGTCAAATGGTTTTGTGTATCCCACAGCATAGCATGAGTTGAAGTGGTGATTGTTGTCTGTGTGTTTAAATGGCAAGTCGGGATCTTGCAATTTGGATATGAATTGTGGTGTCGACTATCCACTATGTATGTTAAATGAATACCATGCTTTTTAATATTGATAGGCACCGGTGTTATGATAGTATAACTTCATTGTAATTCAATTATTAAATGATTAAAAGACAAAATCGAGCACGACATTTGAGTTTTTATTTGATGATTGGAATAATTCGTGGGCAATGGTTGATTTTGATGCTGAGCAAAGTGGAAATAGTTTATTGTTTATGCATTTGGGAATTTTTTGGAAATATTAAATGGATAAATGAGAGGAGCATAGCTCCCCTACAAGTTGTTGTGGAATGCATATTGTCTTGGTTTGATGATACTATGTTAAATATTTGATTACAACAATGAGCAAGTTAATGCACAGAGTTGTTTGGACGGTACACAGTAATTGTTTGGGGTCTCAGTGGTCATTTGGTTGGTGTGTTTCCTTTTGAAGAATAGTTTTATGGATCACTGGATTAATTTTATGAAAATTAATTGCTCTCCTTCCCTACCATTATTTCTCTTTCTGCTAATTACAACCCCCTCACCTTCCCACATTCATTTTTCACTCCCTGTTCTAAAATTAATTACAGTCAAGAAAAATTTTGTATTGAAGCATTTTAAATTCGTTGGATTACAATGGTGTTCTTTTGGGTTGCATTACATTTGATTGTTGTGGTATTTGAGCAGTAACGGTGTTTCTTTCCCCCTCATTTTATCATTTTTTTATGCTTAATACAAGCCCCTCGCATATCCCATGACCTTTTGTTCACCCCCTGCTCATTGACAATAGTTAAACAATTTATATGCATTGGATTGCATGAGCCTGATATGTTGTTGAGACAAAATCTATTTCATATTTTGAAAGAGTTATCATGTATGGTTGTTTAAAGGACTATTTTCTAATCAATCATGCATGCAGGAATGAGTTTTTTCAGCTGAGGTAGACATGGCATAGGCAATCGAGGGAGAGGTAATTTGATCAGAGGCCCAAGAAGGCTCCATACACCTTGATGTTGACTGGCAAGATATAGGCCAGTTGTTTTAGGTCAGGATTTTCAATTGGATTGGGCAAGAAATGGTCCAACCTAGGCCTGAAAGGCCTCCTTTCCAAACTCCACAAGCCCCTGGTATTCTTGTGCCCCCTCATGTCTCATTGCAACCCAAGGTTCTCAAAAATGATGGATGGAAAGATATTTTCCACCCGATAGTCTCCCAACATCGTGGCTATCCCAATTTGTCCTTGCCTGCTCCCATGCCTATTAACCAGATTACCCAAGTTGCACCTCTCCACTCATTAGTTCAGTTCTCTGATGCTAGAAGAAGGTTGAAAACAGAGGCCCACCATGCCCTTGACAAAGGAAAATCCATTGCTGGCCCTTCCTCGCCCTCCAATGGATCTGAAAAATCTGTGTCTTCCTGGATGCATTTGAGGGACAATTGTTCTCATGTGATTAGCGATATTAGGCCTAAAGGCTCAGCACAGCCAAAGGAAAATTCAAGAAAATCGAAGGGTGACAGTAGCAATCAAGGAAAAATTGCATCTCAAAGTGGGAAATATGGCTTTTGAGTTTTTATTTTATCTATTGTTGATGATAGTTGACTTCAGAAGTTTTTGGACATCATGTTTTATTTTTTGAATATATGAGTAATGCATTTTTGAAAACAATGTCAATTATAAATGAGATAATTTTTCAAATGCACATGTGATAATGGGAGTCATAAGGAGAGATGTTTGTGTTTAATTGACTAGTTATGTTATAATTGTTCATAGTTAAATGGGAGTCACAAGGGGGTCGACCTTGTTATAACCCTAAATTGCACCATCCTTGCTTACCTGGCATCAGGCCAACTCATTTCCCTTCATTGCCAAAGCCATGCTGAATAAAACCTTGAAAAACCACTTAAATTAAGTAAACCATGCCCTAACCTATTACTGGGCGCATTGGAACGCTTGTTGGCCTTCTACTGCACGCGTTGGAACGTTGGTTGGCTCATTACAGCCCGCGTTTACCTAACAAAGCAAAAAATCAGGAAAGTTTCCGACGGGACGAAAAGCTTTGGGTCAGTTAACAGGAACTCCCAGCCATGCATGGCCGAGAGTTCGTCTAAAACCCTGGCTCCTTCTAGCCTATAAAAGAAGGGGTAGGGGTACTATTCAAAAGGAGGAAAATCATAGCAAAGAAACTCTGCCCAATTGCCGAATCCGTTTTGTCCCAACCCTTTAGCCTTTCCTCAAGCTTTAGGAGAATTCAAGCAAAGCAGTTGGAGGACAAAGAAGAGGAGGAGCCCAG
>JASDQU010587186.1:63246-75688 GCA_032191745.1 Picea mariana | reverse complement strand
ATTCCACCGTGTAGAAAAGTTAGTGCATGCTATCTTTCTCTCTTGCAAAAGCACAAGCTCATATAGAACAACATCATTCCACCATGGAGGAAATCTAGCTCATGCTATATTTAGCTCCTGCACAAGCACAAGTGCATCTTGAACAACATCATTCTACCACCGAGGAAAGCTAGCACATGCTAGCCTTTCCTCTTGCACAAGTACAAGTGAATCGCGAACAACATCATTCCACCATGGGGGAAAGCTAGTGTGTGTTACCTTTCCCTCTCACACAAGAACAAGCGCATATTGAACAACATTGTTCCACCATGGGGGAAGGCTAAAGTGTGTCAACCTTCCCTCTTGCACAAGAACAAGTGCATCTCAAACAACATCAATACACCGGGGGGGAAGCTAGTGGATGTTAGCATTCCCTCTTGGAGAAGCACAAGTGCATCTTTAACAACATCATTATATCATGAGGAAAAGCTAGTGCATGCTAGCTTTACCTCCTACACAAGCACAAGCACATCTCAAACAACATCATTCAACCATGGGGAAAGCTAACACATGCTAGCTTTCCCTATTGCACAAGCAAAAACAAATATCGAACAACATCATTCCACCATGGGAGAAAGCTAGTGCATGCTAATTTTCCCTCTTACATAAGCACAAGTACAAGAGCATCTCGAACAACATCATTCCACCATGGGAGAAAGCTAGTGCATGCTAAATTTTCCTCTTGCATAAGCACAAGTACAAGAGCATTTCAAACATTATCATTCCACCATGGAGAAAATCTAGTGCGTGCTAGCTTTCCCTTTTGTACAAGCATAAGCGCATCTTTAAAATCATCCCACAATGGGGAAAATCCAACACATGCTAGCTTTCCCTCTTGCAAAAGCACAAACACATCTCAAACAACATCATTCCATCGTGGGAGAAAGCTAGTGCTTGCTAGTTTTCTCTCTTACACAAGCACAAACACATCTTAGACAACATCATTCCACCTTGGGGGAAGGCTAGTGCATGCTAGCTTTCCATCTTGCACAAACACCTCTCGAACATCATTTCACCATGGGGAAAATCTAGCATGTGCTAAAATTCCCTCTTGTACAAGATCATCTCGAACAACATCATTCCACTGTTCATGCTAGCTTTTCTCCTTGAAAAAGTTCAAATGCATCTCGAACAACATCATTCCACCATAGTGGAAATCTAGCATGTGCTAGCTTTCCCTCTTGCACAAACACAAGTGTATCTCGAACAATATCTTTTTAGCATGGAGGAAAGATTTCCCATGTTAACCTTCCCTCTTACATAACCACAAGCGCATCTTGAACAACATCATTCCACAGTGGAGGAAAGTTAGTGCATGTTAGTGTTCGATTCTACACAAGCACATGCTCATCTCGAACAACACCATTCCACCATGGAGGAAAGATAGCACGTGTTAGTTTTCCCTCTTGCACAAGAACAAGTGCATCTCAAGAAACATTATTCCACAATGGAAGAAATCTAATGCATGTTAGCTTTCTCTCTTACACAAGCACAAGAACATCTTGGATAACATCATTCCACCATGAGGAAAATCCAGCACATTCTAGCTTTCCCTCTTGCACAAGAACAAGCACATCTTGAACAACATTCCACTATGGGGGGAGGCTAAAACGTACTAGATTTCCCTCTTGCACAAGTACAAGTGCATCTCGAACATCATTACATCATGGGGGAAAGCTAGCACATGTTAGTTTTCCCTCTTGCACAAACACAAACACATTCTGAATAACATCATTGTACGGTAGGGGAAAGCTAACGTGTGCAAGCTTTCCCTCTTGCACAAGCACAAGTGCATCTCAAACATTATTCCACCACAGGGGAAAGTTAGCATGTGCTAGATTTCCCTCTTGCACAAGCATAATCACAAACACATTTGAACAACATCATTCCATCGTCGAAGAAAGGTACCACCTATTAGCTTCCCCTCTAACATAAGCAGAAGCGAAAGTGTATCTCGAACAACATCATTCCATCTTTGGGAAAATCTTGTGTGTGCTATTTTTCCCACTTGCACAATCATAAGTACATCTCGAACACCATCCTACCATGGGGGAAAGCTAGTGCGTGCTACCTTTCCCTCTTCAACATGCAGAAACGCATTGGGAACAACATCATTTCACCTTGGGGGGAAGCTAGAGCATGCTAACTTTATCCTTTACACAAGCACAAGAACATCTCGAACATCATCATTCCATCATGGGGGAAAGCTACCACATCCTAGCTCTCCATATTCTAGAAGTACAAATGCATCTAAAAAAAAAACATTCCACTGTGGGGAAAAGCTAGCGCGTGCTAGCTTTCCCTCTTGCACAAAGACAAGCACATCTCAAACATTATTGTAGTGAGGAGGAAAGTTTGTACATGTTAGTCTTCCCTCTTGCATAAGCACAAGCACATCTAGAACATCATTCCACCATGGAGGAAAGCTAGCACATGCTAGCTTTCCCTCTTGCATAAGGACAAGTGCATCTCGAACAACATCATTCGACCATGATGAAAAGCTAGCGCATGCTAGTATTCCCTCTTACAAAAACATAAGTGCATCTCAAAGAACATCATTCCACCATGGGGGAAAGCTAGAACGTGCTATTTTTCACTCTTGTAAAAGCATAGGTGCATCTTAAACATCATTCCACCATGGAGAAAAACTAGGGTGTGCTAGCCTTCCCTATTCCACAAGCGCAAGCTCATCTCAAGCAACATCATTCAATGTGGGGGAAAGCTAGTATGTACTAGCTTTCCCTCTTGCACAAGCGCATCTCAAACAACATGATTCCACTATGGGGGGAAGATAGTGCGTGCTAGCTTTCCCTATAGAACATCTTGAACAACATCATTCCACAATGGAGGAAATCTATCATGTGCTAGCTTTCCCTCTTGCACAAGCACGAGCACATCTTGAACAACATCATTCCATTGTGGGGAAAAGCTAGCATGCTATGGGGGGGAATCTATCATGCATGCTAGCTTTCCCTCTTGCATAAGCACAGGTGCATCTCAAACAACATCATCCCACCGTGAGGGAAAGCGAACTGTGCTAACTTTCCCTCTTCTACAAGCAGAGATACGTCTCGAACAACATCATTCCACCATGGGGGAAAGCTAATATGTGTTGGTTTTCCCTCTTGCACAAACACAAGTGTATCTCGAAGAACATCATTCCACCATCAGAGAAAGCTAGCATGTGCTCACTTTCTCTCTTGCACAAGCACTATTGCATCTTGAACAACATCATCCGACCGTGGCAGAAAGCTAGTGCATGCCAGCTTTCCCTCTTGCACAAGCATGAGCGCATCTCAAACAACATCATCCCACCGTGGGGGAAAGCTAGTGCGTGTTGGATTTCCCTCTTGCACAAACACGAGCGCATCTTAAACAACATCCTCCTACTATGGGGGAAATCTAGTGTGTGGTATCTTTCTCTCTTGCATAGGCAATAGCACATATTGAACATCANTAGTATGTACTAGCTTTCCCTCTTGCACAAGCGCATCTCGAACAACATGATTCCACTATGGGGGGAAGATAGTGCGTGCTAGCTTTCCCTATAGCACATCTTGAACAACATCATTCCACAATGGAGGAAATCTATCATGTGCTAGCTTTCCCTCTTGCACAAGCATGAGCACATCTTGAACAACATCATTCCATTGTGGGGAAAAGCTAGCATGCTATGGGGGGAAAGCTAGCATGCATGCTAGCTTTCCCTCTTGCATAAGCACAGGTGCATCTCAAACAACATCATCCCACTGTGAGGGAAAGCGAACTGTGCTAACTTTCCCTCTTCTACAAGCAGAGATGCATCTCAAACAACATCATTCCACCATGGGGGAAAGCTAACATGTGTTGGTTTTCCCTCTTGCACAAACACAAGTGTATCTCGAAGAACATCATTCCACCATCAGAGAAAGCTAGCATGTGCTCACTTTCTCTCTTGCACAAGCACTATTGCATCTTGAACAACATCATCCGACCGTGGGAGAAAGCTAGTGCATGCCAGCTTTCCCTCTTGCACAAGCATGAACGCATCTCAAACAACATCATCCCACCGTGGGGGAAATCTTGTGCATGTTGGCTTTCCCTCTTGCGCAAACACGAGCACATCTTAAACAACATCCTCCTACTATGGGGGAAAGCTAGTGTGTGGTAGATTTCTCTCTTGCATAGGCAAGAGCACATATCGAACATCATCCCACTGTGGGGGAAAGCTAGTGCGTGCAAGATTTACCTCTTGCAAAAGAAAGAGCGCATCTCGAACAACATCATCCCAACATGGGGGAAAGCTAGTGCATGTTGGCTTTCCCTCTTGCACAAGCAAGAGTGCATCTCGAACAACATCATCCCATCATGGGGGAAATCTAGCGCCTGCCAACTTTCCCTCTCACACAAGCAGGAGTGCATATCAAACAACATCATCCCACCATGGGGGAAAGCTAGCACATGTCGGTGTTCCCTATTACACAAGCAGGAGTGCATATCCAACAACATCACCCCATCGTGGGTGAAATTTAGCACATGTCAACTTTCCCACCTGCATAAGCAAGAGTGCATCTTGAACAATATCATCCCATCCTGGGAAAAGGATAGCATGTGCTAGCTTTCCCTCTTGCACAATCACAAACATATTTCAAACAACATCATCCCAACGTGGGGGAAAGCTAACATGTACTAGCTTTCACTTCTACAAAAGCATGAGCACATCTCGAACAACATCATCCCACCATGGCGGAAAGCTAGTGTATGTTATTTTTCCCTCCTGCACAAGCACGAGCACATTTCAAATAACATCATCCCACCGTGGGAGAAAGCTATCATTCCCTCCTACATAAGCACAATCGCATTTCAAACAACATCATCACACTATGGGGGAAATCGAGTGCCCTCTTTCACAAGCACAAGCTCATCTCAAACAACATCATCCCACCCTGGGGGAAAGCTAGAGCGTGCTAGTTTTCCCTCCTGCACAAGCACAAGCACATCTTGAACAACATCATCCCATTGTGGAAGAAAGTTAGTGTGTGCTAGCTTTCCCTCTTGTACAAGCACGAACACATCTCAAACAACATCATCCCATCGTCGAGGAAAGCTAGCGCATGCTAGATTTCCCTCCTACACAAGAATGAGCGCATCTCGAACAACATCATTTCACCATGGGGGAAAGGTAGTGTTTGTTAGCTTTCTCTCTTACATAAGCATGAGTTCATCTTGAACAACATCATCCACAAGCACTAGCTCATCTCAAACAACATCATCCCACCATGGAGGAAAACTAGGGCATATTAGCTTTCCCTCTTGCACAAGCACGAGCTCATGTTGAACAACATCATCCCACCATGGGGGGAAGATAGTGCAGGATAGATTTCCCTCTTACAAAAGCACAAGCTCATCTCGAAAAACATCCCACCATGGGGGAAATCTAGTGCATGCTAACTTTCCCTCTTACATAAACATGAGCGCATCTCATACAATATCATCCTACTAGGGGGGAAAGATAGCACATGTTAGTTTTCCCTCTTGCACAAGCATGAGCACATCTCAGACAACATCATTGCACCATGGGAGAAATATAGAGCATGCAAGTTTTCCCTCTTACACAAGCACGAGTGTATCTCAGACAAGATCGTTCCACCCTAGGGGAAAGAAAACACGTGCCATCTTTCCCTCTTGCACAAGAAAAAGCGCATCGCAAACACTTTTCCTCTTCCACAAGCATGAGCACATCTCAAACAACATCATTCCATTGTGAGAGAAAGCTAGTGTGTGCTAGATTTCCCTTTTGCACAAGCATGAGAGCATCTCAGACAACATCATTTGACCGTGGGGGAAAGCCAGTGCGTGCTAGCTTTCCCTCTTGCACAAGCATGTGCACATCTCAAAAAAAATTATTCAATCAAGGGGGAAATCTAGCATGTGCTAGCTTTCCCCCACTATGGAATGATGTTGTCAGATATGTTCTCATGCTTGTGCGAGAGGGAAATATAGCAAGTGCTAGCTTTCCATCTTGCTCAAGCACAAGCACATTTCAGACAACATTATTCCACCATGGGGGAAATCTAGTGCGTGCTAGCTTTCCCTCATGCACAAGCATAAGCACATGTTGGACAACATCATTCCATCACAGGGAAAATCTAGCAAGTGCTCATTTTCCCTCTTGCACAAGCATGAGTACATCTTGGAAAATATCATTCCACTGTGGGGGCAAACTAGTGTGTGTTATATTTCCCTCTTGTACAAGCACGAGCACATATCGGGCAACATCATTCCACTATGGGGGAAATATAGCACATGCTAGCTTTCCCACTTGCACAAGCATGAGCACATCTCAGACAATATCATTTTATCGTGGAGCAAAGCTAGCATGAGCTAGATTTCCTTCATGCACAAACAAGTTCATCTCGAACATCTTCATTCTATCGTGGGGGAAACTTAGCGTGTAACATCATTCCACCATGGAGGAAATCTAACGCATGTTCGCTTTCCTTGTCGCACAAGCACAAGTGTATCTTAAGAATCATCCCACCATAGGGGAAAGTTAGCCTATTATAGCTTTCCCTCTTGCACAAGCACAAACACATCTTGACCAACATCATTCCACCATGCACGAAAACTAGTGTCTGGTATCTTTCTCTCTTGCACAAAAACAAGCGCATCTCGAGCAACATCATTCCACCATGGGGGAAAGATATTGCATGCTAGCTTTCCATCTTGTAAAATCACAAACACATCTCGAACATCATTCCACAATGGGGGAAAACTAGCATGTACTAGCTTTCCCTCTTGCACAAACATAAGCACATCTTGAACAACATCATTCTAGCATGGAGGAAATCTTTCCCATGCTAGCCTTCCCTCTTGCATAACCACAAGCACATCTTGAACAAGACCATTCCATTGTGGAGGAAAGCTACTGTATGCTAGTGTTCCCTCCTCCACAAGAACAAATTTATCTTGAACAACACCATTCCACCATGGAGGAAAGCTAGTGCTTTCTAGTTTTCCCTCTTGCATAATCACAAGTTCATCTCGAACATGATTCCACCATGGAAGAAAGCTAC
Organism: Picea mariana; assembly: GCA_032191745.1. Lineage (NCBI taxonomy): Eukaryota > Viridiplantae > Streptophyta > Pinopsida > Pinales > Pinaceae > Picea > Picea mariana. The sequence continues at coordinate 68,594 of JASDQU010587186.1, read as the reverse complement.
TACATGCAAGTTTTCCCTCTTGCAAAGCACAAGCTCATATCAAACAACATCATTCCACCATGGGGGAAAACTAGTGCATGATAGCATTCCCTCTTCCACAAGCCACACCTCGAACAACATCATTCCACCATGGGGGAAGACTAGAATGAGCTAGTTTTCCTTGTTGCACAAGCACAAGCACATCTCGAACAACATCACCACAAAGTGGGAGAAAGCCATGTTAGCTTTCCCTCTTGCAAAAACACCAATGCATTTTGAACAACATCATTCTGTCATGGGGGAAAGCTAGTGTGTGCTAGTTTTTCCTCTTACACAAGCACAAGCACATCTCAAACAACATCATTCCACCATAATGGAAATCTATCACAACTAGCAAGTGCTAGCTTTCCCTCTTGCACAAGCACAATTGCAAGCGCATTTTGAACAACATAATTCCATCATTAGAGAAAGCTAGAGTGTGCTAGTTTTCCATCTAACACAAGAACAAGTGCAAGCACATCTCGAACAACATCATTCCACCATGGAGGAAAGCTAGTGTGTGCTAGCTTTCCCTCTTGCACAAGAACAAGCGCATCTCAAACATCATCCTCTTCAACAAGTACAAAAACATCGCAAACAACATCATTCCACCATGGGGGAAGCTAGCGCGTCCTGCTATCTCTCTTGCACAAGCACAAATGCATCTCAAAAAACATCACTCTTCCAAATGCACAAACGCATCTTGAACAAGAACATTCCACCATGGGGGAAAGCTAGTGTGTGCTACCGTTCCCTCTTGTACAAACACAAGCGCATCTCAAACATGATTTTAGCGTGCAGGAAAGCTTGCACATGCTAGCCTTCCCTCTTGCATAAGAACAAGTGCATCTCAAACAACATCATCCCACCGTGGAGGAAAGCTAGTGCATGTTAGCTTTCCCTCTTACACAAGCACAAATGCATCTTGAACAACATACTGCGGGGAAAATTTAGCGCATGCTAGTTTTCTCGCTTGCACAAGCACAAGTGCATCTCGAACAACATCATTCCACTGTGAGAAAAAGCTAGTGCATTCTATTTTTCCCTCTTGCAGAAGCATAACCGCATCTCAAACAAAATCATTCCATTGTGGGGGACAACTAGCACATGCTAGCTTTCTCTCTTGCACAAGCAGGGGTGCATCTCGAACATCATTCAACCATGAGGAAAGGCTAGTGTGTGCTAGTTTTCCCCTTTACACAAGCATAAGCCCATCTCGAACAACATCATTCAATGTGGGGGAAAGCTAGCATGTGCTAGCTTTCCCTCTTGCACAAGCACATCTCAAACAACATCATTCCACAATGGTGGGAAGCTAGTGCGTACTCGTATTCTCTATAGCACAAGCACATCTAGAACATCACTTCATCGTGGGGGAAAGCTAGTTGCACAAGCACAAGTGCATCTTGAACAAAATCATTCCACCATGGAGGAAAGCTAGCGTGTGCTAACTTTCCCTCTTGCACAAGCACGGACACATCTCAGACAACATCATTCCACTGTGGGGAAAAGAGAGAATGTGCTAGCTTTCCTTCTTCCATAAGCACAAACCCATCTCGAACAACATCATTCCACTGTGGGAAGAACTAGCATGTGTTGGATTTCACTCTTGCAAAAGCACAAGCGCATATTTAACAACATCATTCAACTGTGGGAGAAAGCTAGTGCATGCACTCTTTCCCTCTTGCACAAGCACAAGTGCATCTCGAAAAAGATCATCTCACCATGGGGGAAAGCTAGTCAGTGTAGGATTTCCCTCTTGCACAAGAACAATCACATCTCGAACAACATCTTCCCATTATGGGGGAAAGTTGGTGTGTGCTATCCTTCCCTCTTGCACATGAAAGAGCGCATCTCGAACATCATCTCACCGTGGAAAAAAGCTAGCTCCTATTAGCTTTCCCTCTTACACAAGCAGGAAGGCATCTCGAACAACACCATCCCACCGTGGGGGAAATTTAGTGTGTGCTAGCTTTCCCTTTTGCACAAGAAAGAGCGCATCTCAAACAACATCATTGCACCGTGGGGGAAAGTTGGTGCTAGCTTTCTATCTTGCTAAAGTAGGAGCACATCTCGAACAACATCATCCCACTATGGGGGAAAGCTGGTGCATATTAACTTTTCCTCTTGCAAAAGCAAGAGTGCATGTTGAACAATATCATCCCACCGTGGGGGAAATCTAGTGTGTGGTATCTTTTGCTCCTACATAAGAATGAGCTCATCTCAAACATCATCCCACTATGAGGGAAAGCTAGCACATGATAGATTTCCCTCCTACACAAGCACAAGTGTATCTCGAACAACATCGTCCCACTTTGGGGAAAAGCTACTGCGTGTGTTGGATAGCTTTCCCTCCTGCGCAAGCATGACCGCATCTTGAACAACATGATCCCACCATGGAGGAAAGCTAGTGTGTGCTAGCTTTCCCTATAACAAAAGCACAAGCGCATCTTGAATAACATCATTCCACCATGGGGGAAAGCTAGTGCATGCTAGCTTTCACTCTTTCACAAGCACAAGCGCATCTCAAAGAACATCATTCCATCGTGGGGAAAGCTAGCGCATGCTAGCTTTCCCCCTTGCACAATCACAAACGCATCTTAAAGAACATCATTCCACGATGGGGGAAAGCAAGTGCGTGCTAGTTTTCCCTCTTCCATAAGCACAAACCCATTTCAAACAACATCATTCCAGCATGAGGGAAAACTAGCACGTGTTGGATTTCCCTCTTTCAAAAGCACAAGCGCATCTCGATCAACATCATTCCATTGTGGGAGAAAGCTATAACATGCATGCTTTCCCTCTTGCACAAGCATGATCGCATCTCGAACAACATCATCCCACCTTGGGGGAAATCTATTCGGTGCTAGCTTTACCTCTTGCACAAGCACGAGCACATCTCAAACAACATCATCGCACTGGGGGAAAGCTAGCGCATGCTAGATTTCCCTCTTGCACAAGCAAGAGCACATCTCAAACATCATCCCATCGTGCGAGAAAGCTAGTGCATGCTAGCTTTCAATATTACACAAGTAGGAGTGCATCTCAAATAATATCATCCCACCATGGGGGGAAGTTAGCGTGTGCTAGCTTTCTCTTTTGCACAAGAAAGAGCACATCTCAAACAACATCATCCCACCATGGGAGAAATCTTGCACTTGCTAAGTTTTCCTCTTTCCCAAGCAGGAGCGCATCTCAAACAACATGATACCACCATGGAGGAAATCTAGCACGTGTTAACTTTCTCTTCTTCCCAAGCACGAGTTCATCTCGAACAACAACATCCCAGTGTGGGTGAAAGCTTGTGCATGCTATATTTCCCTCCTACACAAGCATGAGCACATATTGAACAAAATCATCCCACTGTGGGAGAAAGCTAGAGTGTTGTAGCTTTCCCTCTTGCACAAGCATGAGTTCATCTTGAACATCATCCCACCATGGAGGAAAGCTAGCATGTGCTAGCTTTCCCTCTTGCACAAGAACGATCACATCTCAAACAACATCATCCCACCATGGGGGAAAGCTAGCTCATGTTAGTTTTTACTCTTGCACAAGCATGAGCTCATCTCAAACAACATCATCCACAAGAACGAGCTCATCTCAAACAACATCATCCCACCATCAGGGAAGGCTAGCACGTGTTAGCTTTCCCTCTTGCACAAACACAAATTCATCTCAAAAAACATCATCCCACCGTGGGGGAAAGCTAGCGCATGCTATCTTTCCCTCTTGCACAAGCATGAGCTCATCTAGAACAAACATCATCCCACCGTGGGGGAAAGCTAACACATACTAACTTTCCCTCTTGCACAAGCACGAGTGCATATTGGACAACATCATCGCACCAAGGGGGAAAGATAACGTGTTCTAGCTTTACCTCTTGCACAAACATGAATGTATCCTGAACAACATCATTCCACTATGGGGAGAAGCTAGTGTGGGCTAGCTTTTCCTCTTATACAAGCATGAACACATTTTAGACAATATCATTCCACCATGGGGGAAAGCTAGCATGTGCTAGCATGCTAGCTTTCCTTCTTTCATAAGCACGAGCGCATCTCGAACAACATCATTCCACAGTGGAGGAAAGCTAGTGCATGCTAGCTTTCCCTCTTGCACAAGTGCGAGCGCATCTCGAACAACATCATTCCACCATTGGGGAAATCTAGCGCATGCTATGTTTCGCTCTTGGACAAGCACAAGCACATCTCGAACAACATAATTCTATCATCAGGGAAAGCTAACACGTTCTAGTTTTCCCTCTTACACAAGAATGAGCACATCTTGGACAACATGTTTCTGCCATGGGGCATGCTACCTTTCCCTTTTACATCAGCACAAGTGCATCTCAGACAACATCATTCCACTATGGGGGAAAGCTAGTGCATAACATCATTCCACCATGGGGGCCCACTAGTTTTCCCTCTTGCATAAGCACGAGCGCATCTTGGACAACATCATTCCACTGTGGAGAAACTGTAGCATGTAACATCATTGCACCATGGCGGAAATCTTGTGTGTGCTAGATTTCCCTCTTGCACAAGCACAAGCACATCTCGAACAGCATCATTTCATCATGGGGGAAAGCTAGCACGTGCTATATTTCCCTCTTGCACAAGAACAAGCGCATCTCAGACAACATTATTCCACTATGGGGAAAAGATAGCATGTATAGGTTTCCCTCTTCCACAAGCATGAGCACATCTCGGACAACATCATTCCACCATGGGAGAAAGCCAACTTTTTTCAGAAGCAGAGAAGCTCGATATTATACAAGACTCCTTGAAAACTAAAAAAGGAGCTCAAGCCATACCTATAGCATTGTTACCTCATTCACCTTAGCAGTTCACAGTTTATTGTTACCTTATTCACAGTTCCCAAGGCATATTCATCTATCTCGAGGAAATTCATGGTTCCCGAGGCATTGGTTAAAACAATTTGGGGTTACTTCTTCATGCTTTGGGCTTCTCCTATCATGCCACATCCTAGTTTCTTGAGCACTCACCTTGTTAACCATTTGGAGGCATGTGTCATTTGATTTGATGGGGCATCCACCTTGGAGGATGCATTACCTAGTCATGCAAACTTCTTTTTTGGCACATGTTGACCTATTTGATTGCCCCTTGACTTGGGGTGAATGATAGCATGATTTAAAGAGGGTTGTAGAACACCTTAAACACCTCACACATGAATTCTTGGAGCTGATCTTGAGGAGTCGTCAACACTTTAGGGGTTTTCTCATGATTTGTAGGGGGTTTGACATTGGAGCCTGCATGTCCACCTTGAAGGAGACTTGGGAGTCTTTCATTGCACAAAATGTGCAATGAAAG
>JASDQU010587186.1:39477-53153 GCA_032191745.1 Picea mariana | reverse complement strand
TCCACTATGGGGGAAAGATAGCATGTCTAGGTTTCCCTCTTCCACAAGCATGAGCACATCTCGGACAATATCATTCCACCATGGGAGAAAGCCAACTTTTTTCAGAAGCAGAGAAGCTCGATATTATACAAGACTTCGTGAAAACTAAAAAAGGAGCTCAAGCCATACCTATATCATTGTTACCTCATTCACCATAGCAGTTCACAGTTTATTGTTACTTTATTCACAGTTCCCAAGGCATCTTCATCTATCTCGAGGCAATTCATGGTTCCCGAGGCATTGGTTAAAACAATTTGGGGTTACTTCTTCATGCTTTGGGCTTCTCCTATCATGCCACATCCTAGTTTCTTGAGCACTCACCTTGTTAACCATTTGGAGGCATGTGTCATTTGATTTGATGGGGCATCCACCTTGGAGGATACATTACCTAGTCATGCAGACTTCTTTTTTGGCACATGTGAACCTATTTGATTGCCCCTTGACTTGGGGTGAATGATAGCATGATTTAAAGAGGGTTGTAGAACACCTTAAACACCTCACACATGACTTCTTGGAGCTGATCTTGAGGAGTCGTCAACACTTTAGGGGTTTTCTCATGATTTGTAGGGGGTTTGACATTGGAGTCTGCATGTCCACCATGAAGGAGACTTGGGAGTCTTTCATTGCACATTTTGTGGAGAATGGTTGAGGATCCACCTACTTGGAGGTGAGGCTATACATTGGACATTTGACTCACCTTCTTCTCTTGTGGATGGAGACATCCCTCTTTCATGGGGATTTTTCATTTGGATTATTGTACACGTGGTTTGACCACCCCATATTTTATGTATTTTATACTAGATAGTTGGAGGAGAATAATATCTTATGGTTCTCTAGGCTAGATCTAAAGATCTCACATGAGATATTGATATTTTAATGTAAAGCAAAAGCATGCTACACATAATTAGCATGTAGAAAAATAAGAAATTTTTTTTGCTAAAAATAGCAAAGCTGCTCCAAGTAAAAAAACTTTGCTTACATTATTTATGCCGAAAGGCGTACACCTACTGACAATGAGCACAATTAATCATCTTTTAATCTAAAATTCTAATGTGATGGTTAACAATTGAAGATGTTGGCATATTCTTAGTCATCCTCCCAAATCAATGAATGTGATTTCCTCTTCATAACTTCCTTGTATTTTCTAATGCATCCGTTAACCTGTTTACCTTTTAACATTTACCTAATCATATTAAGAAATTACTGTAGCACTATATGATTGACACATTTAAATGATTAAACTTTGGATTTAGCATGCTGGCTGTGCTGGCTGTAAACGCTCATTTTTTGGTTGTGTGTTTCATTTTCTGGCTGTGCGTTTCATTTTCTCTGCGCCTTTCGGCGTTCATCAGCCACGGTTTTGAGTGGCTGTGCTAGTAGATATTTGCAATCAAGTTTTAAATAGTTTGGTGATTCGGCTCGTTTGAAGGTGATCAATATTGCAAGTTAAATGGAGTTTCCAATATTTAATATTATGGATAAGTTTCAGTCCTATTTTAACTATTTCCAATGTGGAGGTTATTTGCAAATCGCTTACTTGTTTTCATACTTGTCTCTCCCCTCGCATATGATAAAATGAAAAATTAAATTAATGTCTAATGTCGAATTCAAAAATATATGATCTATCAATTTATTGCTTAGATTAATCTGACTTGAAGCTGTTCATAAATGATCTGATACATCATACACCTTCTGGTCAAGAAAGTGAATAAGAAAGTTATGCAGAGACAAACCTATCCATGTGCAAGACAATCCAAAGGGTGTGATAATAAACTTCTAAAGAACTCACTTGCAGTTTTTGAAATTCTTTCAATCACTGTCATTACCTTATAATCAATAGTTTCTCAAACATTGTATTCCCCTACAGGATGGATTGTTTGCCAACCCATGAACATTAATAAAAGCGATGCATATATTGCTTTAATCTTGAGTTCCTCATCCAGCTTACGCCAAGGATGATAAAATGATCTTAATTTTCGATTACCTATCCAGAACAAACAAGAATGCCATGATCTCAGATTTACTTCAGACAACAAAATCTAATGCATGTACCAGTGTTACTTTTGTTTCAAAAGAGAAACTTTTGTGTGCAGTGTTCATGTTCTTAGTGAAATTCCATGTATCTCTCTACTCTGTAATTTAATTTCTCGAGAACCAAGGTAAGACTTGTAATAATTTGTCTCATGTTGTGACTTACCCTCTAGACTGTCAATCGAAAGCATACGAATTTCCTAGGGCCTGTTATTCTGTCCACCCGTCGTTATTGCTCCATTCATTACAAACATACATTGCTATCATTCCATTTGGTCCAGCTAAYTRGAATTTTKTCRTTTYTATGTTTGTGACTAAGATCTTTAACTTCTKCTCTTGCTACTTACTGTTGAGTTATTCCAATTCCCAATAGAATGTTTRYCTTRTCAATGTAAACATKTGGGTTCACWATCAATATCAAYMGTGCATGCAAAACTRGAGAAATTCTTTKTAGTCTCTTCAAATGMATYTTCTAAGGAAAMVTTTATCACTATCGTGTKCCTCCAACAATYDCTKCTCYARGATAACTGTGACYGRAACTCAATAKAGGCAAAACTTAAACTTCWYGAAAGCYAATTTTWKCTTAGCKGAAGTTGAAMGATTCAGGYAGAAGATTAAAATTGYAGACATAATTTGGAGCTRTGATTGACAMTCATCTTAAAYGGTATTGGCTTGCAGATCTTATGGGTGATGYAAGTAACCTCCATAAAACTTGARCACTTTCCCATGACTAAGAAAATGTAGTATTTTGGAGCTGTATACCAGGTCAATTTCACACGGGCTTGCAAATTTCTTGTGCAGTGAGAATTCCCATGCTCAAGGTGACCATTTTGTTGCTCTTGTTGTTCAAATTAACTGGTATATTTCTCTTGACCACGCTCAATGAGAAGTGACACTCCAATGACATGAACTGACGTAGATATCATGAAATACTAAATGGGCAAAATCTATAAAATCAAAACATTATAATATTTGTTGGTGTGACGTCACTAGAGCATATTCATGGTATAGCTCGGAACAAATGTATAATTTTTTAGGAGCAAAGAACTAGAAACAATCAATAGCATGCTCTCAGAATAAAAATTATCGACACAACTTGACTGGAAAAAGCATTCAACAAGGTCCATTATTTTATGTATAGTTCCATTTATTCTTGAACCATTAGAAGACTTTTGTTCCTTTTGGAAGTAAATAGACCTATTTCCTCTTTAGAAGAATTGCCTTTAGGGGGAGATCTATTTCCTCTTTAGAAGAATTGCCTTTAGGGGGAGATCTTGGTGAAATATGATCTGTCATGACTCCCTCTAGAGAACTGTTGTTCAAACCATCTGTAATATAGATTTTTTAGACAAGTCCATTTTTGTTCTATTAATTTATTCATTGCTCATTTTATGGATGAAATAGCTATAATTGTTCTATGTTGTTCTTGCTTCAGTTGTTGATTGTGGAAGCTATTTTGATGGTAGTTTTACACATTGAGGGAGATGTGTAATTCCTTTCATTCTCAACATGGAACTATTCTATTTTCCATTCCTTTTTTTTACAAATCTCCAATTTCCGAGAATATTACTACACATTTGATTCAAGGATAAATATTTGTTATATCCCATATCTAATTTGGGAGGGTTTGATGTTTCAAAAATTCTATAACTGACCCTATGAATTAGTAATTTATACTCCCAAATTTAACCATCTCTTCATTGCTAGATCATATGATGATAACAAAAGTGATAGCTGGAATGATATGTACTCTTCTCTGCCTGAAGCTATGGTAATGCTCATTTTAAGAGGAGGAATAATTGATTTTAATAGATCTTGTGAACAGGCTCAGATTCTGGAAAGAAATCTAAAAAGATACCCTATTGAACTATTCCCTTCATATTTCCAAAATACTCAGTTGGCTTCAGACAGTTTTGTAGAATTGCTTATAAATAAAATTGTAAATCAGATCAAATATTTGTGTTTCGAAATGATGTTTTTGCACTATACAATGAACAATCAAAATGGTGTACAAACTAACAAGTGGATAGGAATTATGTGCAAACCTCGGATTAGTTCAAAACCAAGAAGAACATGGATGCCTGTTAATCCAATTATACACCCGGTTATGAAAATTCCTTAGCCAACACATTTATGATTGGAGAATTCCATGTGCCTACCTCGTGTTTTTATTTAAATCCTAAATCTACAATTTTAGAGACAAATTACAGCCTAGATTCATCCAATTTCTCCATCGATGAACATACTCTCCATACTTTCAATCACTTGCCATTCCCGAATTCTGAAGTAAGCTCATACTGACATTTCAAGTTATGATGATATTGAAGCTGAAATCACTAAGGTCTTTTCCATCAACCATCTCCCAGAATAATAAGAAGATGCATGTATGAGAAACCTTGCATATTCTTCTCCTGAAAATATATATACACCAGCCTGTTTGAACAGTAAAAAGGAGGTAGGTGTAGATCTATTTTATAAATAATCCCCTATAAATGCTTGCTGGAACATTGAATGATTTATTGGGTTCACAATTTATTTCCATATCTTTGCATGTCCAGAGATCCATCTTTTAAAGAATCTATCGGACTTGCATGCATGGAAGTGTCATTACAAGGTTTTTTGGGGTAAAAGGATGTCTTGGTAGGGTGTTGTCAATAAAATGGAGTTGTTATATACCACTTACATGAATTCCTAACAGTATCGCAAGCCCTGAAATGCAAACTTTGGAGCTCATCAATTTCGATCCGAGATTACATACTACTTTCAGGGGTTGATCCTACAAAAAGTTCTCTTAAACAATACCAGCGTGTGATGCAACAAAATATCAATGTATTTAAGTGTTACTTTTTAAACAGTAAGTCTACTGATAATAAATTTTTCATATGCATATTGGGTTTTCTGATTCATTGGACTATTGATTGGACCTGAAATGTGTTTGAATAAATAATTGGAAAGGGAAAATCTATTGTGATTTCACAAAGCTCAATATTATGTCAATTTCAAACGAATACATACTTTGGATACTTGAGTGCCAGGGATTGAATATTGGATACTTGCTACACATTTCTAATCAATATTATCTTCTCTTACAGACGACCCAATGCCGGTTTACCGAGTCTTACCCATGCATCCACCAATAGTTTCCCGAGTGAGTGGCTTATCCTGAACCAACAAATCTGGTTGATCGAGCAAAGAGACCTGGAGCCAAAGAGCTTTGTTTTTCACTTCAATAATTTCCTTACCTTTCATATAATATTGTATAAAATGAGGGTGATGGAAAATAGGTTTTGGCTTCAGTTCGATCAGACAAAAAATAGTATATCTCGCCCCAACATCCCACTAATGATTCTGATAACCCATGGAGAATGAGAAATGGTGGAAATCACGTGGAGGGTTTAGGAGAAATAGGTCCGGAGGGGTTTTTCCAGCCGTGGTGAAGCGGGAAAGAGGAACCCAAAATTGATTGCAAACTTTTTATAGTTTGAACCTAAAAACCTACACACTTCACCGGTATCCCAATACCATATTATACAATATTTTATTAAAACCCCTCTACCTTTATTTCTTATTTTATTGCTTATTTTAGAAAAAAAAAAAAAAGCCTTTACCTTTATTGTTTGCTCAATATATTGAGTAAGATTTTATTTAATATTTAATATCTCCATATGAACTCATGTGATAAAGTATTGTTTATTAGTTGAGTCTAGTGCTCCACATCACATCTTCAACCTCCAAGTCATTGCCTTTGAAGTATGCAAGTTTGAAGGAATATCTTTGTATCAATAAGAAGAGTGGAAAGTCTCATCATCATTCTCAACATTATTGCAAGGGGTGGTGGAGGGGAGTCAACATTATCTCCTCTTTGTAAATGCCTTTCTACATGAATTTGAGGTTATTCCACTACTTCAAAAGCTAATTCCATGTTGTTTAAGATCAGTCATTGATAACCCTAGTTGATTTTTTCTCATTGCCCTTATTGTTTTCCTGACTTCAACATATTGTGAACCAAGGCACTATCGGATAATGTTGATGTTGTGAACTAATGCATCATTGGCATCCCTTGTTCATTTGTAGCTCCCTAAAGGACACATTTACCTACCATTTGCAGTGATTTCATATAACACCCCTCTTCAAAGGATTGTCAAACCCACGAAAAAGAGACAGTACCTAAGTTCAAAATAATCAATACAAATTTGAATCCATTAAACTCTAAATCTTTTGAATTCACAAATGCATACAATTAAATAATGTAGTGTAAATAAGCATGCATAAGCTCATTTAAAATAAGGAATCCATTTCAATTTCATTCAAAAGAAAGGATTAAACTTAATCGCAAAGTTATAAATAAAGATTTTATTGTTAAGATTGAACATTTATCTTTTCACTGAGATGATTCAAGAAACTAGCTACGTACAAGCAATTTTCCACATGGTCATAAGCATCCATTATGAATACCATACCCAACCTGAGACATGAGCCCTCCAAGGAAAACAAAACTATATACTTACAGGTTACTCACCCAACCCAATTTCTCTTAAGCTCAACAAATTGTTCATAACTAAACCTTTCATGTAATCATCCAACCTTCAAACATTTATGGCATTATCATTCATTGCCCACACAACACAACAAGCACTAAGAGACAGATCGATATCATCACAACTCTAGACTCTAGATCAGTATGGACCTGTAGGACCCTCCCCCATCCCACAAGGTTTCAATGACATGACCATATTAGATCCCTCCATAGGATCCAAGTGAGATCCCATAGCCCTTAGCAATGAACTACCTCTTATGGAAAACAATGTAGTGGACAATCCAAGCATCCCAACAGTTCTCCCTTTGGACATCATACTATACTCAATGTCCTTCATTCAACTTTGAATGGTACGAGAAATGGGTCTATTCCATGACCAATGTATCTCATTACTTTTGGTTCTTCTTGTTCCTGGATATTCTCCTCCTACACATCTCCACTTCAAAGTGGGTTTTTGGGATTGGGGTTGAGGGTTGTTTATGCCTCAACTTAGATCTCACTCTTTAATCTAGCTTACTTTACCTTAATTTTTGCATCTTACCTTTTATAGGAGACCTTTTGGTACCACTTCTTTGTAACGACATCAATGTCTTCTTGTATCTTTTCTTGGATTTGAGTCAACAATTTATCTTATGCAACCCTTGAAAGAGCGACTATGAAGATTGGAAGGGTGGATTTAACAGGGGAAAAAATATGATATAATAATGAAGGCGCCATTGAATTAATTGGACATGGCTATTCTCAACATCCTGCTACTTCAATTTAGTTTGATGGGTATGGCAGTGGCAAGGCCCTTGGGGTTTTGTCCAATCCCAGATTTGCAAGATGCATTTTTTAACAAATGTATGGATTTTGATTCAGATTCATGCCCACCTATCACTTTGGGGTTTCTACCTGATAGAGTTAGAGAGGCATTTCTCTCCCTTGCATTGTTTCAATGATTTTGTAGGGCTTCTTTCATTTTCAAGGTTTGGGAATTAAAATGATCGATATAATGGTAGAAAAGTACTTGAATCAAAATTTATTGCCATGTGCTATAATTTAGTCTCTCTTATGTATGGTCCCATATAATTTCACATAAACTCATAGTATCGATTGCTTTTCATTCCCCCTTTGTATTTATGGACTTGTTTTAAGGGTTTTTGATATTATGGTAGCTACGGGAGGTATTAACCTCCATGTGTAACCTTTGTCTATAATAGAATATTTCGAAAGCAAGAGAAACCCTAAACAGAGGTGTAGAAACTCTAGAAGACAAGTCGACTCAGTAAAAGAATTAATATTAAAGTATTAGCTTCTAGAAGGACAAGTCATCCCGGACAAGTGACAGGAACCACTATAAATAGAGGGCGCTCTAGCTCATTTGTACTCACTCACCTCACTCACCTCACTCACTCTCTCAAGAGCAGTGCAAGTTTGCAGTTGCAACTACAAGAATGAAAGGCGGATATTCTGGGGTTATTTTTGGTCTCTCTCTTTATCACCATCTAGCCTAAGATGTGCGCCCTACCTTCTAGTATCTCTTGGTGGTATTCTTGGTGAAATTCTCGGTGGTATTTTGATATTCTTGGTGGTATTCTTTGTAACTACAGCTGCAACTATTGCAGCTGAGTATTGTTGTTGTTCTGTGACTTTGGGATTCTATCTGGTGAGCTATCTTTGGAGAAAGATGTGCTCTCTTCATTATCTGTTGATTCTAGTGTTGCTTATGGAATCATTCTATCTAGAAAAGGTTATGGTGCTAGGGGGTGGCTGTGTGCCTATGGTTGGGTAAAAATAATGATATTTTCTATGGTAAAATGATCACATCAAATATTTTAACAGGTTATGGGCCCACACCATCTTCAAGACAATATAACCGTTGGAAGGTAAAGTGGCATTTCTTTGTTAAGCTCATTGTGGCACCTATTGCAGCTACAACAAACCCTAATACAACTCTTTGGGCACCTTAAATGAAACATTGGACCAAATTTATGGACATTCTAGTGCACCCTAGCTTAGCACACCCTATGGTGTCCTCAACTAGCAAAAACATCATGTTTGAGTTTCTGGTCAAAGTTAAAGTCAAAGGTTGACTGGTCAAAGTCAAAATCAAAGGTTGACTTTTGGTCAAATTGATTTTGTGATCAAAGTTGAAATTTCAGGGTTTCTAGCTTGTTCTAATCAATGAACCTTTTCTATTCAATTTCTAACCTCTCCTTGTCAAGATGGTGTCTAGTTTCATATTAGAAGTCAAGATGAACGATGCTGCAAATTTCAAAGGTATGCACTTGAATATGTTTTTCGTGTCATATCATCCAACAAAGCATGAGTGTTCTTGAAAGAAATGCACAAATGACCTTGTCCAAGCAATGATCTTGGATTTAGTACATTCAGAGGAACAAGCAGTTGAGGCTCCAGGTTCTAGGTTTGATTGATCAAATTGTTAAGTTTCAATTTGCACGTATCAAGTTTGATAATTGCTATAGTACAAGTAAACACTATAGTCATGACAACAATCTTTGAAATGTCCCATTACTATTAGATATACTTGGTTGCATGCAACTACTATTGATATAGATGCTTATTGCACTTGTTTGATGAACTAACATCTCCTCTAGGAGATATTTATTTTTCCCGAGCAGGTCACCTTGGTAGTTCTATGATCCTTGTTAACATATATGTTCTTATGAAAATACTATTGGAAATACTTTTTCTCTTGTTGTTCTTGTTTCGGGTAGGTCACATGCGATAACTCTAAGAAGGAGCTACAGTGACAATTGCAAGCATGGAGCAGATGACTCCATCAAGTGGTGAGGCAGGTGATATCACCAAGTACCAATTCTAAAGGAAGCGTGTAAAGAAAAACAAGTTTTGGACATCATTCACTTAGATGTGTGTTGACCAATGTCAACCTCCTCACTAAGCGAAAGATAAAGATCTTGAATTTTGATAATGAAGGAAAGTACACCTCAAGGGATATCGTTGCCTTTGTAAAATAGTTAGGATTAGGAGAGAGCTAAATGTCCCACATAATCCTCAACAGAATGTGTGGCAGAAAGAATGGAAAGAAGCTATGATGGAAGAATATTAATCCATCATGAAAAATGATGTATGGGAAATTATGCATGGAACTGAAGGAAAGTATGTAGTCACTTCAAAATGGGTTTGCAAGATAAAGCATGCAGTAGATGGTAGTATCAATAAATACAAAGCAAGATTCATGGCTAGAGGGTTTAGGGTTTACTAGGAGTAGGTTGTGTACCACTAGATAGTATTTGTGTACTACTATGGATCAACATTGTTGTGATCTATTGGATGGCATTGTAGTAACTTTGTACTACTATTGGATTGCCATGGAGACTACCAGTATTGTTGAAGGTGTTTCCTAGGCTGGTGTGCCAACCAGTAGTGTTGGAGGTTATTTCCAGCTATATGGATAATGATGATGATGCTCGTGACTTGATCTACATGATCATGAGATAACCTGTGTGGCTATGATGATGCTACCTGTAGAATGGTTTGCAAGATTATGTGAGCCTTTCCCATACCATGTGAAATGGATGGATGTGTTTGAGACCATTACAGTTAATACCTCCCTAGCTAGGAGGGAGTGTTGATATTATGGTAGTTGCAGGAGGTATTAACCTCCATGTGTAACCTTTGGCTAGAATAGAATATTCCAGAAGCAAGAGAAACACTAAATAGATGTGTAGAAACTCTAAAAGACAAGTTGGCTTGGTAAAATAATTAATATCACAATATTAGCTTCTAGAAGGACAAGTCAACCTAAACAAGTGACAAGAACCACTATAAATAGAGGGCGCTCTAGCTCATTTGTACTCACACTCTCAAGTGTAGTGAAAGTTTGGAGCTGAAGCTGCAAGAATGAAAGGTGGATATTCTGGGATGCTACAATGCTACCGATAGGCTGGTGGGAAAAGTTGTAGCATCTACAACTCTGTCAGCAGGCTAGTGAGTAGTATCGTAGATGCTACAACGTTGCCCATGGGCTTGTGGGAAGTTTTGTAGCATGATGCTACAACTCTACCCACAGGCCTCTGGGAAAAGTTGTAGAATCTATAACTCTACCCAAAACATCTACAACTCTTCCCACAAGCATGTGGGTAGAGTTGTAGATGCCAAAACTCTGCCCACAGGCTTGTGGAAAGAGTTGTAGTACAACTATTCACACAGGCATGTGGGAAGTGTTGTATCATATACGACTCAACCCACATGCCTATGGGAAAGGTTGTAGGTGGGAAGAGTTGTAGATAGATGCAACTCTTTCCTTAGGCTAGTGGGTAGATTTGTAGATGCTACAACTCTGTCCATAACCCTTTGGGAAGTGTTGTGGATGCTACAACACTGCCCACTCGCCTGTGTCCTATGGGAAGAGTTGTAGATAGACACAAATCTACCCTCATGCCAGTGGGAAGAGTTGTAGATGATACAAATCTACCCTCAAGCTTATGTGTAGTGTTGTAGATGCCACAAAGCTCCCCACTGGCCTATGGGCAGAGTTGTAGATAGATGCAAATCTACCCTCATGCGAGTGGGTAGAATTGTAGATGCTACAACTCTGACCACAGGTCTGTGGGTAGAGTTGTAGATAGATGCAACTCTGCCCATAGGCTGGTGGATAGAGTTGTAGATGCTACAACTCTATCCATGTTGTAAATAGATGCAACTCTACCCACAAGCCTATGGGTAGAGTTGTACCATCTATAACTCTGACCAGTGGCTTGAGGGAAAAGTTGCATCTATCTAAAACTCTACCCACAGATCTATGGGTAGAGTTTCCATGTGGCAACTACATGGAAACTCTAACCACGGGCATGTTGACAAAGTTGTAGATAAATGCAATTGTTCCCATTGGCTAGTTGGAAAAGTTGTAGCATCTACACCTTTTCCCGCAAGCCTATGGAAAGAGTTGTAGATACTACAACACTTCCCATAGGCCGATGGGAAAATTTGTAGCATTGACAATTCTGTCAACAGGCTCGTGGGTAGAGTTGTAGATGCTACAACGCTGCCCACATGCTTATGGGAAGTTTTGTAGCATGATGCTACAACTCTTCCCATAGGCATGTGGGAAAAGTTGTAGCATCGACAAAGTAGTAACATCTATAAATCTGTTGAAAACATCTACAACTCTACCCACAAGCATGTGGGTAGAGTTGTAGATGCCACAACTCTGCCCATAGGCTTGTGGGAAGAGTTGTAGTTGCAACTATTCTCACAGGCCTATGGGAAGTGTTGTAGCATCTACAACTCTTCCCACAGGATTGTGGGAAATGTTGTAGGTGGGAAGAGTTGTAGATAGATGCAACTCTGCCCATAGGCTAGTGGGAAGAGTTGTAGATGTTACAACTCTGTCCACAAGCCTCTGGGAAGTGTTTTGGATGCTACAACACTTCCTACTCGGCTGTGTCCTGTGGGTAGAGTTGTAGACATATACAATTCTACCCTTAGGCCAATGGGCAGAGTTGTAGATGCTATAACTCTACGATTAGGCTTGTGGGTAGTGTTGTACATGCCACAAAACTGCCCACTGGCCTATGGGCAGATTTGTAGATAGATGCAACTCTATTCTCATGCCAATGGGCAGAGTTATAGATGCTACAACTCTGACCATGGGCCTTTGGGTAGAGTTGTAAATAGATGCAACTCTGCCCACAGGCCAGTGGACATAGTTGTAGATGCTACAACTCTTTCCATGTTGTAAATAGATACAACTCTGCCCACAGACTAGTGGACAGAGTTGTAGATGCTACAACATTGCACACGGGCCTATGGGTATAGTTGTGGCATATATAACTCTGCCCATTAGCCTGAGGGAAGAGTTGCATCTATCTACAACTCTACCCACAGGCCTGTGGGTAGTGTTTCCATGTGGAAACTATATGGAAACTTTGACCATAGGCATGTGTGAAAAGTTGTATACAGATGCAACTCTTCCCATAGGTCACTGGGCAGAGTTATAACATCTACAACTCTTCCCACAAGCATGTGGGTAGAGTTGTAGATACTACAACACTACCCATAGGCTAGCAAGAAAATTTGTAGCATCTACAACTCTGTCAATAGGATGGTGGGTAGAGTTGTAGATATTATAACGTTGCCCACGGGCTTGTGGAAAGTTTTGTAGCATGATGCTACAACTCTGCCCACATGCCTTTGGGAAAAGTTGTAGCATCGAAAAATTTGTAGCATCTATAACTCTACTGAAAACATATGCAACTCTGCCAACAAGCATGTGGGTAGAGTTGTAGATGCCACAAATCTGGCCACAAGCTTGTGGGTAGAGTTGTGGATGCAAATATTCTCATAGGCCTCTAGGAAGTGTTGTAGCATATACAACTCTGCTCATAGGCATGTGGGAAATTTTGTAGGTGGGAAGAGTTGCAGATAGATGCAACTCTGTCCTTATGCCAGTGGGTAGAGTTGTAGATGCCACAACTCTGTCCAAAAGCCTTTAGGAAGTGTTGTGGATGCTACAACACTTCCCACTCGCCTGTGTCATGTGGGTAGAGTTGTAAACAGATACAACTCTACCCTTAGGCTAGTGGGAAGAGTTGTAGATGCTACAACTCTACCCTCAGGCATATGGGTTGTTTTTTAGATGCCACAAAATTGCGCACTGGCCCGTGGGCAGAGTTATAGATAGATTCCACTCTACCCTCATGCCAGTGGGCAGAGTTGTAGATAGATGGAACTTTGCCCATAAGCCAATGGGTAGAGTTGTAGAGGCTACAACTCTGTCCATGTTGTAAATGGATGCAACTTTTCCCATAGGCCAGTGGACAGAGTTGTAGATGCTACAACTCTACCCAAAGGCCTATGGGTAGAGTTGTAGCATTTATAACTCTACCCACTGGCTTGAGGGAAGAGTTGCATCTATCTATAACTCTACCCACAGGCATATGGGTAGAGTTTCCATGTGGCAACTACATGGAAACTCTCACCATAGGCCTGTGGGAAAAGTTGTACACAAATGCAACTCTTCCCACAGGCCAGTGGGCAGAGTTATAGATGCTACAACTCTACCCACAGGCCTTTGGGAAGAGTTGTAGCATCTACAACTCTG